>CAIGRO010186778.1:0-43121 GCA_903798355.1 Fraxinus baroniana
TATGAGTACATAAGTGTACCCATAGGGGTGTTCATAATGGACAGGGAGGAGCCTGTTACCCATAGCATTTTCCTTAATTATTTATGCATTCATCGTTTCTAAAATAATGTGAAGGTAACTTCTAACTTACCCTCACTCAGAGAGTTGCAGTGATAACACACAGTCCACTTACTGATGCTAGCGTCGTGCACAGAATGACTGATATCAAGTTACACTAGCAAGTGAATATAGCAGGCCATCATCTTTTTGGTAACATTCTTTACAGGGTCTCGTAGCTTTAGAGATTATGCATCCTCTGATGTTGGGTGCCCATTTCTATTTTTCAGATGTTTTTATTATAGTCTGTTGTGATGTGTTGATTCATTTTTCATGGACTTGCTCTTTTCTTGGGTTAGTTGTTCTAAAGTGAGCCTTGATCAAAAGCTGACTTGATAAGTGCACATTTATTAGTTTTTTATGTCTCAAGATTTTGCTTATACCATTTCTCCTCCTACTGCACACCATCCATGAACTCAAATTTGGATTAAAAAAAAAGAAAAAAAAAAGGAAAAGGAAAAAGAAAAATGAGGAATATAGGAAAAAAAAGATGAGATCTTGGTAAACCCTTGTAGTAGAAAAGCCTCAATGACTGGTGGTCTAGATGTATTTTTTGTTTGTGTGTGGTTGGAAACTTGTTGCATTTTTGAACCTTGCACATTATACTGTTACATGCTTGTGGTAGAGTGATGATTGAATTGCAAGTTATCCTAACATTACTCGATATATGTATTACTTCATGACTTCGTGTTCAAAGCCTAGAGTATGTTTGTTACGCATGATTGGACAAGAGTGAATTGTACACAAGAAGATATTAACTTTTTCTTCTTCTTCAATATTGTTTAATAATTTCCAATCTAGAAATTTGATCGTGATGCTTGTGCAGGAAAGCGCTTCATCCAGCAGCTCTAGTTAGAGCCTGTTTGTACTTGCTTTTATCGGGGTCAATTTCCAGCGAGTACCTGGATTGCTTGGCATCTTTTGGGACAATACTGATGTTTCACATACGACAGTTTTAGCAATATGATTGAAGCTTGTCTTCTTATCATGTATTCCACTGTTACACTCTTGGGCATTACTTTTGTTGTTTATACTAGTTTAGAGCTGTTAGTGCTTTTCAGTTACAGATCAAATCATGTGTACAGAGTTAATCCACGTTATCTTGTGTCGTTTTAGAATCTTATGCTTGCTGATTTCACACGGATTGTGTTAGATCTTATAAGAGCCATGGTTCAAAAGTTAGGTGTTAAAGTTGGGGAACTCGAATCTATATAAATCACACATCGAAAGTACATATTTTTGATATGGAATTCAAGTTTCATATCTTACAATAAGAATCATGACAAATTACCATATTTTGCGATATCAATACTTTGCACTAGTTCATGATTAGTCCTGAACAATACTATTTTGTTAGCATCATAATACGCAGTTCGTTTCCATTTGTGAGATGTCATTTCTGCTATGATACTATTGTTATAGATTATGGAAGAGCTGTACTTCAAAAGTTAACTCTTGAAGTGAAAAAATTCAAATCTAATAAATTACATATCAAAATTTCGTACTTTTTATGTGGATTTAAATTTCATACCTTGTAATTGGAACCATTACGGATTGTTAAAATAATGTTTACTAGAGTATTAGAGTTGGTTTAAGAGTAATCAAATTTGTCCGAATTGAAGACAGTAATAAGTTTTCAACATATTGGAATTTCTGATTCATCTCATATTCAAATTAATATCAACTTAGAAAATAAAGTTAAAATATCAGCCAAACAAAACTCTCATTCACCTGTTTATACTTTATACAATTAATACCCAATTATTTATTAATTTAAATGCATGTTAGTCAATGGAATTTGGTGAAGCTAGTCGCTCATTGCCGTATTGCAGAGGCATTCTTCACGATTTAAGCCAAATGTACAGGGCAGGGGTTTACATAACCTATACACCCTCTCACATGAAGTGATTTCTCGTGGGACCCACCCTAAATAAAAAAGTTAGAAAAAATTATATAGTGTAGCACATCTCATTCCTTCACTCAGTTGACTAGACCGGTCCCGCCCAGTTGAATCGTTGTTTCTAGGGGTGTCCAAAAGTCCCGAACTGAACTAGACCAAGTCGAGCGGTTCTTCACAAGTCAAATACCCGAACGGGTATCCAAATCGAGAACCGATGGGTATGGGTCGGGTCTCGGGTCTAGACCAAGAATCGGATAATCGAAACTAAATAATTTTTTTATTTTATTTATTAAATTAATTAAATTATTTTATTTTTTCTAAATAAATTAACAAATTAATTAATTAAATCAGACAATTTCATAATTTTAAGCCTTGAGCCTCAATTTTTTAATATAGATCATCAACATTTTAATATTAATATCTATTTTTTGGTATTTAAATTAATGTTATTCAACAGCTAGTTATTTATATATTTTTGAATTGAGTTACGTTAATTTGTAAAAGTTACGAATGAAATGTTGGTTCCATAATTATATTTGGACCCGACGGGTCCATTTATTAAATACTCGAAAATTTTGGAACTGAGCAGAATCAAACCGATCAACGAATAACCCTAGTTGTTTCACAGAACCTGACCATTGTTCCTGTGTTCCGCGAAACACCATTAAAGTTCTCCCTGTCTACTCTATGCTTGTACTTCCATGTACTCTCAAACCACAACTATGCCACTCCCTTTGCCAAAGGGTAAAGACAGTTATACTGGACTTACAGGGCCACGTTTAGGGTTCCTGCAGCATTGTTGAGGAAAAAAATATTCAATTATGCGATATGTTCATTCTTATAAACATTTAAGTTTGATAATTTTTCACATGTCAATCATCAAAGTCATTGATTTCTAAAACATTCTATCACATCACTGCTAATATTTTAACAGATAGATGGAATGTCAACTACGATGTAACTAGAATGTACATATAGTTTAATTCAAAAATATTACTCCTCAATCCCATTTATATAAGCGGATTTTTCTTAAGTCGTTTCTTTATTGAGAAAAAATTTATTTTGTACTTTTACCAATATACTTTTATTTAATTTGTTTAGTTAAACCAATTCCTTTCATTTAATTTTGAATTTGTACAAATTTCAGTTCATCTTCTTAGAATTATTCAAATACATGCACATTTTCTAAAACACCATTATTTACTACATAATTAAATATGGGTAAATTAAAATAAAAAATTGCGAAAATTATTTTTTTTCAATAACATTAAGAGCCCGTTCGGTAGAGATTAAATTCGGATTAAAATTAAAAAATTGGTCGTTATTGTTGACTTTTATTAGACGGGTGAGATCCAATAACGACTATATTTTCAATTTTAATTGGATTTTAATTTCTACCAAACACGTCCTAAATAAGGTTTTTTAATGGGAAAAATAAAATCAGCCTATATAGTGCAAGTAATAGAAGAATTTTTTTATTTTTTTTAAGAGGCTTGAGCGTTGTTCACTGGTCCACTGGAGGCTCGTTTGAATTCATATCGTGAGGGAAAAGAACAATGGCGGTTGGTCGGAGGGAGAAGAACAGTCAATCATCGATTCGAGGATCGCATATTGCCATCGCAATTGGGATCGGAGTTGTTACCGGATGCATTTTCGCCTCCTTCTTCCCGAATGGATTCTTCTCCTCTGACCCGCCTACACAAGTTCGCCGTCTTACCAAATCCACTCTCGATGTAATTATTTTCTCTACTAATTGAAATCTCCCCTTATTTATTTTCTATACTGTGTCTACATCACTACATGATTCTGCTCATGCGTAACTACATAAAATTAATCCTGCTTATGCTTCTTTTGGAGAAGTGCTATCCTTGAGATTATTAATGAGATGCAATTTTTTCGGATTTCATTTATCTTAATTTTTTGATTTATGTAAATTGAGGGGGTCAGTTGACTCTCTTTGTTTTAGGCTCTGAGTTTTTGACTTTATTAGAAGTAACTTGAAAGTTTGATTTTGATTTAATTATAACGTTCTTGCAAAACTGTAATTATTCTAGACATATCAGTCACTCAAGAAACAAACAAGGAAAGAGAATGAAGATCAATAATGGTCTGTGTATAGCTTGAGTTGATGTATAACTTTTTAATATAAATGTAATTTTATTCATTGTCAAACTTTTTAAGATATACTTAAACTTTGTTGATTTGGTACATAGGATGATTTGTCCTCGTGTGAATCTCCTGAAAAATTAAACATGTTGAAAACGGACACCATGAAGTTGTCGGAAAAGAATGGAGAGCTGAAAAAGCAAGTAAGGGAGCTGAATGAAAAATTACGTCTAGCTGAGCAGGGAAAAGACCATGCGCGGGAGCAGTTTATGGTGTTGAGTGAACCACATAAAGCTGGGCCTTTTGGCACAGTTAAGGCTTTAAGAACTAACCCAACCGTCCTGCCTGATGAAGGTGTGAACCCGAGACTTGCAAAGCTCTTGGCTGAGGTTGCTGTTGGAAAAGAACTTATAGTTGCTCTTGCCAATTCGAATGTGAAAGCCATGCTTGAGGTCTGGTTCACCAGCATTAAGAAAGTTGGTATTCCTAACTACCTCGTAGTTGCATTAGATGATGCAATTGTGGATTTTTGCAAGTCAAATGATGTCCCTGTGTACAAAAGGGACCCTGATGAAGTTATCGACTATGTTGGAAAGATAGGAGGTAATCATGCTGTTTCCGGACTGAAATTCCGAATCTTGAGGGAGTTTCTGCAGCTGGGATACAGTGTTCTACTTTCAGATGTTGATATAGTGTACTTACAGAATCCATTTGATCATTTGCATCGGGACTCAGATGTAGAGTCAATGACAGATGGTCATAACAATATGACAGCTTATGGCTGTGATGATGTTTTTGATGAACCTGCGATGGGTTGGGCTCGATACGCTCACACAATGAGGATATGGGTGTATAATTCTGGTTTCTTTTATGTAAGGCCTACTATTCCTTCAATTGAGCTTTTGGATCGGGTTGCTGACAGGATGGCGCGGCAGGCAAATGTTTGGGACCAAGCAGTTTTCAATGAAGAGCTCTTCTTCCCTTCACATCCAGGCTATGTAGGGCTTTATGCTGCCAAGAGAACTATGGATTTCTATCTCTTCATGAACAGTAAGGTCCTTTTTAAGACAGTAAGGAAAGATGCTAATTTGAAAAAACTCAAGCCGGTTATTGTTCATGTAAATTACCACCCTGACAAGCTTTCAAGAATGCTAGCAGTTGTAGAATTCTATGTTAATGGCAAGCAAGATGCTCTAGATTCATTCCCAGATGGTTCAGAATAGCAGTGAAAATGTGAAGATGCTTTTTGAGCAATGCTTCTCGTGTTATATATTTAGACATTCTCACACAGATTGTGGCTTCTATCCTTGCTTGTGTTATTGTCGGGCTTGTGTTTTACTATTGCAAATGTTCCTCTTCTTTTTCATTGATATTGTTTCCTGTGTGCACGATCCATCTCTGCTTACCTAATCGGAAGTGGGCACTGGGACTCGGGTTTGAGCCAAGTTTAACCTTTCACATACCGTAGTTCAATCTCATTATAAATGCAAGATAATATCCATGTCTAGTCGACAGAGATATTTGCTTGCACTCTCACATCATTATGGTTCACACATGATCATCATGCTCACCTCGAGCAATGACTTCTTCCGCTGTAAGTGATCGAGAAAGATCCAACACTCCATCTAAATCTATTTCATCTCCCCTGACCATACCTGCTCCATACCTACTAATAAAGTTCACCAGCTTCAGTCATCGCGATTAACTAGGCCCAACACCTTTGTTCAGATCTTCGACACAAGTTGGGGATTCTTCGTGAACATCCATATAGCTAAATCTGGGAAATTACTTCGATACGATTTGTTGGGATCGGGGTTCTGTTACGAAAAGGTTAAAAAAATTTGATGGTGTAGTCCAATATTTTATAAATCCAATATTATCTCCATATCTAGTAAATGTGGGACTTTAGTTTGCACATCTTCACAATAGCCAGATGCAGCACTTATAACTGTCCACTGGCAGCTAATCATCTATTCCTGATATCTGCTTCCTACACCATGAACACTGAATTTTAGCTTCAGTGAGGCATAAGAATATCAAACTAAGAGTGTGTTTGGTAGAGATTAAGATCGGGTTAAAATTGAAAAACTAGTCAATATTGTTGACTTTTATTAGATGAGTGGAACCCAATAACGGTTATGTTTTCAATTTTAATTGAATTTTGAGCTCTCCCAAACAGACTCTAAATGCTCTCTTTCACCTCCAACTCTTGCATTTCTTGTCATGCTGTTATTTGAAGATAAGAGGAAAAATGGAAGATAGATAAAAGAAGAAAATAAATTTTATTTTTGTTTGGATGAATTAAAAATTTTGGAGAAGAGGGGAGTAGCCCCCAACTTGTGTCATCAAATTACTGAAATATTGAGCAATGGCAGTTATGGCATCTTTTGAGGCCGTTAAATTTGGGGTTCAATTTTAAAAGGTCAACCTTGTTAAGATGAGTAGCTCAAATTCTTATAAATTGGTCTATGTTTTTATCTTTATTCGATGTGGGTGTTAAGGGATAGAATGCCACATTGAATAAAGATGAAAACATAAACCGATTTATAAGAGTTTGTGTTATTCCTTTTATTAAGATTGATATTTTAAGATGGAACTCCAAATTTTAATATGGTATCAGAGTTCGTTAAAGTTTCAACGAGCGATTTGATCCGATTAAAACTCAAAAAAATTGAGCACACGAATTTCGAGATTGATCTGCTCAAACGAGTCACCATCTTGTGGGGACATGTTAAGGAATAGAATCCCACATTGAATAAAGATAAAAACATGGGCTAATTTATAAAGGATTGGACTGCTCCTCTTAATAAGGTTACTTTTTAAGATGAAACTCCAAATTTTAACTGCCGGCACTTAAATAAGGCATGACCCAATTTTTTTTACTATAATTAAAATAAAAGACTAAATTAAATAAGTTGTCACCCTGATAAGTGATTCAAGAATTAAGCCCCGTTTGAAAAAACTTTTTGAAGTCTCACGTGTAGTTAAAAAGTTAAGTTTTTTTTTTTGTACTATAATTAAAAAAATTTAAAAAAAAAACTTAAATAAGTTGTCATCCTCACAAGTAATTCAAAAATTAAGCCCTGTTTGAAAAAGCTTTTTGGCGTTATAAATTGGCGAATCTCATGAGATGTGTAGTTAAAAATGATCAAAAGTTGTGAATCCAATTTATTTTATGTATGATTAAAATAAAGTTTGATTAGCTTAAACTCCGAAAAAAGATTTACCAAACAAGAGCTAAAACATCAAAACTTTTAGTTCTCTTTGGGCTGTATGCCTGCTAAATTTAGATCACTTGTATATATATCTAGCATGGAACATGTTCTTTTCTCCCTTTGGCTAATGTTTATAAATGGTTTATAAGTGTTGGAATTAGGTTAAAATTGGTTTTTAAGTAAAACCTAAGTAAAGTAGATTTTGTATCAACTTCGGCCAAGTATTTGCATGGGTTCCAATAGTCAAATCATGAAGTTGAATAGAACAACTTGTTCTACACATTGAGTAGATGATCATATTATACTTGGAATCTCAAAATCAATTTTCGGATAAATGAGAAATTATTATCTAAAGTTACAAGGAAAAAACAAAATTTTGGCTATATAAAGTCGTCGCTCGATTGACAGTCTGGCACCTAGTGAGCGCCAGATCCCTGTTTTGGGCGCTTAAGCTAACAAGCCGGCGGACAGCGAGTGCCAGAAGGGATGCGTCCCTTTATGAAACGTGCCGAGTTTTGTGACGTGCTTATTCAGCTATAACCCTTCACCTTCTATAAATTGGACACCTTTGATGCCATAAAGTCATCCCATAACATTCTCCTTGATTACTTTGCATCAAAACCCATGCAAAATCATTTGTTTCCTGTATCAAAATCACTGTTTGAGTAGAGAGAAAATTATGTTTCTAGTTCGACGTTATCTTGAAGTTTGAGGTGCTTCTACTACAAGGAGAATCCGTTGTATCTTGGGAGACAATCACCAAACCATTGTTAACACCGTTGCAAAGCAAATTCTTCTTAAAGATAAAGACATGCTATATGTACATAAAATTTGGTATATAGAGGTATCCACACCTTGCTTTGGAGTTTCATTTTCATCTTTGTTCTTGGAGTTCTTTCATTATTATTCTTTGTTTAACAAGATTTACACCTCACTATTTTCTTGTGGAAGAGATTCTATACAACTTATAAATGATATCCTCAAAATCCCCAACAATAAGTACAGTACATTTTTTCACAACTCATTTCTGTCTATTTATAATTTAAATCGTTTATGAACAATTTTCAAAACATGTTGCGAAATAATAATCTATACTAATATATTAAATATCACATCAAGTAAGAATCATTTTTGGATGATTCTAGCTCTACTATCCTTAATTTTTTGTTTTTTAATATTTATTTAATTTATTTAATCATATAGTTATCATCAAAGGACATGTATATTTGACAGATTCACTTCGCATATGTGCTTTCATTAACGTATGAATTTTCTACTATAAATTCTCAATTAATTAACATTTATATTCATTTAATTAATATTCGTCTTTATTTATATATTTCAGTATTATTAATTCTAATTATAAGTTAATTAGAATTTCACATTTTTGAATGTATTTCATTATTCACGTTCATGTATGTAATTAATATCCAACTTTATTTAATTGAAAAATATACTCTTTGATATTAATTCTAAATTAATTAATATTCAAGCATATTGAAATATTATTTTTACGATGCTTTTAAAGTATTTCATAATAACGTGTGTTGCTAGTAATAGAAAAATTGAGAATGGAATTGAAAAATCAGTTGACACTCCCAAGCCAAATACCGAGGGTAGCTACAAGTTTAATTAATAAATGTTAAAAATTTTATTTTGATGTTCCGAATTTTTCTATTATCAATTTTTAATATATTCACACCTAAACAACTTCTGATTGTTTGCTAAACAAAAGTCGACCTTTAAAATCAATCATAAAAAGGGCTTGACGCATGAATAAAAACGCATATACGTATTTTTGTCCAACCATGCTACATTGCTAGCCAATTGTCACTTTCATTGACAGAATACTACATGACATTTTGTTATTTGTCATTTAAAAAACAGTCAACACTGACTTGTTGTCAGGGGCAGAGCCAGAAAATAATGTTAAGATAGGCTGAAACTTAAAAGATTTCAAATGAACTCGCGCCATAACAGCCTAAACTCATGACAAAGAGTGTACGACACTGAGTGAAATAAAAGAATTCTAGATGTTTCATTATAAAATGTCCCACTTGATTTTTTATTTATTTATTTTCTTACCAAATAGAAAATCAACGCATGGGTTAAAAAATATAAATTGACCAAATCATGATCGAAATAAGCAAATGATACATATCCACTAATAAAAAACTAAGAAATTATTTAGGACGTGTTCGGTATGACTTTAAATCCAATTAAAATTGAAAATATAGTCGTTATTGGTCTCACTCGTCTAATAAAAGTCAACAATAACGTCTAGTTTTTCAATTTTAATCCGATTTTAATCTCTACCGAACACGCTCTTAATGAATATTATTTTAAAAAACTTTGACGATCAATTTTTCCAAACAATTGAAAGTTTTGGTCGAAACACGCAATCTAATACATCAGTATATATTATTGTCTCAAAATATTATTTGGTGTGGACGTATTCTTCTACATAACTTCATTTCATAATAAGTGAAGATTCACATCCAAAGTGAGAAAAATAGATTAAAAATTACGAGGGTCCGATGAAATTAGATTTAACTCATAACAATGTTTAGCTTAGTTTCAAGAATATATTTATATATAAATCAATTTATAAATAAATAAATTTTAACAAATAGTCTTTTATTGACAAGATAGAATTTATAGCAAGTTATTTATTTTGATCATAACATCTATTTCATGATCAAAACGAATAATTTTTTATTTTTTATATAAATATGAATAAGTAATATATGAAAACATAAGTAGAATAAAAAATTTAGGGTGTGTTTAAGTCACATTATTTTGAAAGAATGTATTTTGAAATTTTAGATTGATGGAGAATATGTGGTTGAAAAAGAAGGAAAAATTATTGATGTGATGGAAAATATTATTTTATTGAAGAATGTGTAGTTGAAAAAAATAGAAGAATGAAAATGAAAATTTTAATGTGTACCAAACATGGACTTAATTACTTTTAAGCTTAGCAAAACATATAGGGTATCTAATAATAAAAATAAGTAATATTTTTATTATCAATTATAAAATTTACTTAATTATCATAAGTAAATTTAGTCAAACATGCATTAAATTAAAATGCTTAAATTCGGCAATAAGATATTCACATTTCGTGAATATTGTGAAAAGAGTATTTAATAATTTCAGTCTCTTTAACAAAATTTGAATAAATGAGAATTGGACTTGAGATATAATTCAGGGGAAATTACCAAATATCAGGTGTTAAGTTGTGAGTTTTTAAAATTCAGGTTTAAGGTTTATCTATTCAAAAATTAGGTATTTTATTTTTTATATATAAAACCTTAGATCTATCCAAACTCTACATTAATCCATTTTATTTCCCTCCACCCTCTCACCCGCCGCCTCCATCGCCCGCCACATCCACTACCTTTCTCTTCCAATGGCGACTTATCCACCACCACCGCCCGCTTCCTCCTCCTCCCCTTCTCTCTCCTCTCCTCCATTATCCCTCACTTATCCTCACTGCCGATGTCGCAAATCCACCACCACTGCCTGTTTCCCTCTCTCTCTCTCTCCGTCCATTTCCATCTTCCCCTCGTCTTTCCCTCCCCAAGACGCACTTTGCCCAGGTATGGGTCAGCCTCAATTTAACTCCCAACAGCCTGAATTTGACCTAATTTGTGGCGGTAGCGAAGAGCCTGTGCGACAGCTCCGATTTTCATCATTTTGATGCTTCAATCTTGCTCTAATTGTTCAATTTAGCCAACAAGATTTCAATTAGCAATAGGGTAAGCAACCAATTGCATCAATTGACACCTCAACTTCTGGAATTAAATTTGTCCATCTTCCTCCTCGAGATGCATATGTTCCTACAAAAATTGATTATTCTGCTGATGTTTTTCTTCAAAACACAGGTGGTGATTGTTGGCAGTGGTCATTTGGGCGGTGTTGGTGAGGTAGTGTGGTGATGGTGGTGCGATGGATCTAGGTAGGACGGCGTTGGTATTTACTTGATGTGGTGTGTGGTGGGTTGACAATGATTGTGGCAGTCGACAGTGGTGTAGGTGGAAGATCTGGTGATTTTGGCTTTCTGTGACTAAAAATATAATCCATGACCTTAAAATTCTATAATTTGTGACCAACCATTTTGTTATCTGTGACCTAAAAATTATATAGTATGTGACTATGTGACCTATAAATTTTGATCTGTGACCAACGAATTAATTGTGACCTAAAATTTTTTTATATGTGACTATTAAAAAAAATTTGTGACTTGCAAAAAAACTATGACCAAAAATTAATTTTTAAGTAATTAATATTAATTAATAATAAATATCCGATTTTTGCAAGTTTGAAACTTAACACCTGATTTTTGCAATTGACAAAGTTAATACATGATGTGTGAACTCTTTCCATAATTCAAAGTAGAGCTGGGCTAACACAAATATGTGGGCCAAAATTGAACAATTTATTCAAAGGGAAAAAAATCAAAAGTAAGGTGTTTAAGTTTTTAAATTCAAAAATCAGGTTTATAGTTTAAAAATTCAAAAATCAGATTATTTATTTATTTTTATTAAATAAAGATAATAAAGTCACATTTTTGTGATTAATAGNGTCACATTTGTTGGTCACAGATTATTTTCCGTCGCATTGTCAAAAATTTTAGGTCACAGATTAAATATTTGGTCACAGATAACCAAATACTTGGTCACACACCACCAACGTAGCCGCCCCCGCCACAAAATCGCCACCGCCTCACGGCGACGACGACCACCTCACGACGACGACCACCACCCAAACCATCAAAACCTTTTGAAGAAGAAGAAAATGGTTGTGGTGATGCTTCAAGAAGAGTCACAGAAGCATTTTGGCACTCATTCTTGAAGCTGAAAAATTCTTGATAATGGTGATTTCCCTTCCAGTAATCTTTGTATAAGAATCCCACATTCAAGGCGAAAGAAATCACCAAAAAATGCCCCAAAATCATTGTTCTCAACTCCATTTTTAACTCACAAACCAGCTGCAATTATCAACCAACCACCAGATCTACCACTTCCACAACACAACCAACAGCACCACTCGAGGAAGGATAAAACAAATATCAATAAATGCTGCTGCCACGAGCAGCAAGCAGCAACTGCTCGCAGCAGCAAGCCGCTGCCGGAGGGGAGGGGAAGGGCGCGAGGAAAGGAAGGAAAAAAAAAAAAAAAGGCTGTTGCGCAGTTGCCGGAAGCGGCTGCTGCTCGTAGCAGCAGCCTGTTGCCGAAAGGGGAAGGGGGATGGGACCTCGTGGCTCAATTCTTGAACTTTAAAGCTTGATTTTTGAAATTTCGGAACTTAAATTTACACTTCTTTATCTTGCTTGGATAACTTAAAGGAGTTTGATGTTTGAACGGTAACACCGAGTTAAGGCTGTCCAATTTAGCTCTATTTTATATAACTCATCTTATAGAAAAATTCTTTCAGAATATTGTAAGTGAAATTTTCTTCAAAACTTCTATTCTTTAAATAACTCGTTAATTATATTTTCGTAGTAGAAATATTCTAAACGATTTTTATTTAATTATATTTAAATTAATTTTAAATACAATTTAAGGACTTTTAGAATGGGATGGCTTCCTAGCATTAACTGAGTATTTCAACATTAATATTTACTGTTTAAAAAAATGGAGTTACTATCCAAATATATTTAGAAAATATCTTAAAATAATTAATATTAGCAAATAAGCGTTAATTCAAGAATAATTGTGAAAAAAAAAAAAAAAAAAAAAAATAAAAAAAAAAAAAAAAAAAAAACATAATAAAAAAAAAAGGATAAAAAAAAAAAAAAAAAAAAAAAAAAAAAAAAAAAAAAAAAATTAAGCGGAACTTTCTAAAGAACGCACCCAAATTCATTTCAAATCCTTTGATCCCACACGACTGCACAACACACACAAAAAAGCCTTCGAGGATACACAAATTCAGATCTTGCCTTCTGGAATTTCTCCTCAATAAACTTGAATTACCATATAAATGCGTGAGGCCCACGTATATAATCGAATGAAGCACGCTAAAGAATGTACGGATAGTGCATTTCATTTCACAGTTTAACCAGGTAGGACATCTGAAATTTACGTGGTTTTGAAATTTTTAGTGAATTGTATATCTTGTTGTGCATTGTTTTTTTTCTATTGATGCATGGATCCAGATGTATATGTTGTGGAGCGACTACCCTTTTGTTATTCGTCTGATCAGCGTTAATTTTTTGTTTTTTGTTGTCTGAGTAATAATGTAGCTATGTGATCGTAATAATCGCGTGTTAATAAAACAAACGGGCTCACGTCAACTATAAGTACCCTTATGTTTCACGACCTGGGATCTAAAGTTAGATGCTGTTAAACTGATTTTTCAAGCTGGACCTTGGATCACGACAGGCTACACATGTTCATCAAGTTCCTGTATTATATAGCTCTTGTTTTATGTTTTAGACATTTACGCGGCAACGCAAGGAAGTTCTTCAAAGCACTGTACCTAATTTTAGTCACTTGAATGAGTGATACATATAATTTGAATTCTATTTCCAGGGATCTTGGTTTGCTGTGATTTGTGAACCTGTAGAGTTGAAATAGACAAAGGATACTTTGCTATAAGGCAACAGATAAGAAAGAAAAAAAAAATGAAAAGGGAATAAGGGGATGCAAATTATCATTCAATCAAAAAGTTGTACTTCTTAACAGTTAGTCATTAGTTCAAATAATTTAATTTTCAGATGTAGTGTTTTGGGCTTTGGATGAGCAATTTTACCCTAAATCTTTGGACTTTGTAACTCTCTCTCTCTCTCTCTTCTGGTTTAGTAAATTCTCTTGTAATGTAAATTTGGGAATTATATATCAAATTGCTGGGGCAACGTCCATGTGATGTCTTTTTGACAAATCTGTAGTAGTCACTTGATTCCTAATGTCATGGATGTATATATTTTTGCTACTTTTTACAGCTGCGGGTGTTAGGGATACACTTGATAATTCAAGTACCTCGTTTCCATCTATGTTTGGAGGTCTTATATCTGTTCCTAACAACAGTCCACATTTACGGAAGTCTGGAAGCCGACTTCTTGTTTCTGATCTTGGTAACAGAATATTTCTTTTAAGCGTTTGTTACTACTGGCCAATTGTTTTTCTTCTTCTCACTGGATATTATGGTCATTGAGTGTATCTTTCTTTATGATTTATTAATACTAGCTACAGGTGAGCAAGGAAATAGCGCTGAAGAAGATATCTGGCATTCCATAGAACCAAATAAAATGAAGGGTGTGGGCACACCACTGAGCAGCGTGGCGATTACACCGTCTCCTGTACTTCTGTGGAGATTCAAGGTTGATCTTCAATTTAGTAATGCTAAGGGTACATTTGAACGTTATACATCTCTTTTTTCTTGGCTAACATTTCATGATAAAATGAGGTGAAAATAATGAAGATTTGTTTATGAAACAGTAGCTGTAATAGAGACTCTCTTCAAAGGTTCATTGATAAAGGGTAGTAGTATGGCATAAAATTTGATCTCTTGGCGTATGATTAATGTTGAAATGTAAAATCATGCGAAAGTATTGGCATGGGGAATCGTATTGGTAAGTTGGGTTGCCAGGTAAATCTCACTCAATAACATTTCTTCTGGATAAATTGATCGTAGTAGAAAAACAGGAAAGGAAAATTATTTTTCATCCTCGTTATTTTTCCGACCATGTTTGTTCGCAAGGAAAGTTGTAATATGAAGATAAATTTTTCTTTGGGTCGAAGATTAGTGAAGTAGATTACAAACTTAATTAACTCCATACATAGTTATGTAGATGACATAATTGGTCAATTCTTATTAACTGATGTACCCAAAAAATCTATTATTTTCTTATGGAGATAGATGTATGTGAAAACTTTGGAACAAAACAAGGTAAATGCGCTTAGATATAGACAAAGGAGAATGGTTATGTAATGCATTGTATAAAAAAGCAAGTATATTTTATTTTGTTAATACCAAATAAAAGAGAGAAGGGAAATTGGGGGGGGGGGGGGAGGTGGGTGGGGTATTTACAAGAAAGCATTGCTCATCATATGGTTCATATCAATGTTGCTTTAATTGCTTCGGTCATGTGAGATTGTGGGGCTGGGTCTTAAAGTATATGTCCCGTTTCCTCCATCACTTTTGCAGGAAATTTTTTTTGGGATTGGTGGGGGACACATGATTTTCTTCCAAACACAAAAAATGCAGAAACCTAACTTTCTTCACTTTTATGTCCTTTTCTGTGCAATCTAACAGCAACACAAAGTGGAAACATATAGTTCCTCTTCAATTTTACGAGTTGTTGTCAGCTTCCTTTCAACATGTCAAATTTTGGGAGAGATACTATGTTTGTATTTTGTAAACCTGGATCTATTTTTCAAGCACTCCCTTTTTGCTGTATTAATAAAATATCTTGTTTGTATGAAAGTGGAGCAAAACTGCAGTCGATGTCCTGAATGTGTTCAAAGTCTACTTTGGATGTTTTTGTTGAAAGATAATGTCATCTGGGTTGTGCTTTTTCCCTTTGCCAGTCCATTTGCTTTTATGTTTGATTTATTTTGATAGATGATGTCATCTGGATTGTGCTTTATCATTTTTTAATCCATTTGCTTTAGGGATTTACTCGCTACTGCTTCAGTATTTATGTCTTGTACAATTCTTAGTGGATAACTTTCAACTAATTATGGAAGGAGTGGCTAGATTTTAGAGGTGTAAGCGCTAAGGGGGTGTGTTGTGTCAGGCTAGCATGACCCACTTTTCTTTAGCCCAGGTGGGCAGTCTTCTGGGCATTGCTTGGCACGTGATTATTAAACATGGCTCACCACGTCTCACAACACCAATTCCCAGCCCATATTGGGCCATGCCAGGCCATCTTGGGCTATGGACTTCCATCCAAAATGTGTTTACAGTCTATAGATAAACATGAGTTGATTCATTGAATTGCGTACCTCAGACTCATTTTCCAGTGAATCTGTTAAAACTAGACATGGCGACTAGCCTGTGGGATATCGGTTATGGCCATCAGACAAGGCCTGAGTAGGACGTGTCTCTGCTATTGCTGACACAGCTGTGTCTTTTAGATATGACACCATTGCAGTTGGATTACTCTTTTAATTTGTTTACCTTTCTCATCGATGTCTGTTTTTGATCTTTGACAATTTGAAGTTGTACTCTTTTGAAGTATTTATTTAACTTGACATACAGGTCTTACTGTTTCTCATTTGGGGATTTATTTGTTCTAAGGTCAGTCCACTCTATAATTAACCAGGATTATTTGTTTTTTGTTGGTATTTAGTTGTCATGCTTTATTTTCAGTTAGTGTGATACTAGTGTTTATGCGCACAATTTGCAGTTTGGATGGGACGCAGTCATGAGAATGAGTGCAGACCTGCGGGATTTATTTTTGTACGAGGCTTTCTTGTACTATAATCCACTTCTTCTTGTGGTTAGTTGAAGTTCCTTTGCTGTTTCTTGACTTATTTTATTGAGCGTCAATACTGCATATTATCGGTAGCATTATATCTGATAATGCTTTTTTTTGGTTTATTTTACAGACCATGATGTTTTGGCTCTGGGGAATCAATTTATGGATCTTTGCCCAGGCTAATGTTGGTTATGCAAAAATTTTTGACCTAGATCAAAGTCATCTCACTTATAGAGAAATTTGGAAGGTATCTGCTATTCAGAAATGCATTGGAAGATAATTGGGCCAATCTATTCTCTGGCTATCTAGTGACACCAACATTCCTTGTCCCTAAATCTATTGCTATCTTGCTATTCTACGCCTTATTTATTGTGTCTTAATATTTCCGAGTATTTTTAATGCTTGCTTGCTTCCAAAGGAAATGAAAATAATTCCATGTTGTCTAAGTTAAATATGTGGATTTATTTGCATCATTTAAGCGGTAAATAACAAGGGTTTTTCTGAGTTCTGTTTCTCTATGCATTAGTTCATTTCTTCTGAGTTTTATATTTTGTTTGCCCTAAGCCTTGTGCAATTATGTTATTGAGGCATTTATTATACATGTATATATGAACTTGTACATTTTAAGCAGTATGCTTAGAAAGCTTACATTGGAATCATATAAGTATTTATTTGTGCTATTTCAAAACATCTGGGGCTAAATTTTATTTGTTTTGTAGTTGGACACATTGTTAGTGTTTCTGGATGATGTTACCCACTGCATAAAATCGAATTTGTTCAGTTGAAGGTGAATTGTTCAATTGATGAGTGGTGTCTCCTGGCTCAAGAGTAGATGAATATCTGATAAAAGATTGCTCACTTTTGTTGGGAGCAGTTTGTTTTGCATTGACTTCATACCAAATATACATTTTGTTTGTATCTGGAATTTTACACTATCTATAATTCACTCATTTTCAATTAGGCCTTACTCCTTTGAAAAACGTACGTCTTGTTGCACCTAATCATGCCTTTTATTCATGCTGAGATAAAATCACTAAACGGACATGCAAAACTTCTCTTTCACGAATCTTACTAATTGATGGAATTCTCTAACAACTGATTTTTAATTTTTTTTCTCTCTTTCCTTTGTGCTATTTTTGGTTAAGTTTTACTCATAAATCATTCGTCATTGCAGTGTGCCACCTGGATGACGATCATTGTCCCAACTAGTATGACGGCATATCTTTATCTTTATTCTAATGGAGAAGTTTTGTTGGCTGCATCCCAACCAGTGTAATAGATGCTTCCTATCCCAGAATTTGTTGAGTACACTTTTTTTTTTGATATAATTTTGTAAATTCTTTTAACTGTACAAAATGAAACTTATCGGTTTATCGTTTTATTTGTTTTACTTGCCTGAATGGCAAAAAATTGGGAGGCCGTGACTACTTGATCAATTATAGCAGTGCCCAGAAAACTGAGTACTGGCATGTTGAGGCCATAATAATTTACCTGGATTCATATTTTCAAGAATAAATAAAAAATGTTGGTACATTTTCTGTGTCTTGCGAAAGTTATATGATTTGTTATTCCAAATAAAGACTGGCATGCCCGCATATAATCCTTGAAGATTCTTGTAAAAACATACATGGATAAATTTGGACTTTTGAGTGGGCACAACTATGTTGTACATTGCCGTTAGCTGATGCAATTAGAACAGTAGGGTTCTGTATTTTAAATGAAAAGACTTTTACCATTCTTGTCATCTACTTTGCCTCGTTAGGGTTTGGCTGGACTCTCTGATGGATTGTCTAATATTTTTCTTGATTTGACCATCATACCTAATGGTGAAAACTGACATGCCCATTCACAATCAAGCTTGCCGATCAGTTTTGATTTGTATTTTGTGCCATACCATTAGGCTGAAACAGCTTTTACGTGTTCAACTTCAGGTGTTCTTATATGCTGCTGTGGCAATGCTTCTTATTTTTCCTTTCGATATTTTCCATTTGTCATCTCGCTACTTTTTGCTGAGGACTTTTTGGCGGATAGTTTTTCCCCTACAGGCAAGTTTATAGTGTCATATAATTTTATCCTTCCACATTTTGTTTACTGCATCAACTAGAACAGTAAGCTGAAAAAAGAGAAATTGTTCATTTCCAGGATTGTTCAATACATAGATTTGAAATCAGTGACGTTATTTATCTTATTAGCATTAAAATTTTTGAGAAGTGGAGAGATTTAAGAGTTAATGTCTGTGATATTTGATAATTTTAATCTATTCAATGAGATTCTAGCTTCCAATGTGTGAGTGAGTGAGTGAGAGAGAGAGAGAGGGGTAATCTTGGGCTGCTTTTTGTAGTCCCTGGAGAAGAAAATATCAACTAAAGCTTTGAAGAATCCCTTGAGGGGAAGTGAAATTTCGGTTTGGGATATTCTATGATGATATTTGGTCTTAGAATTTGGCCACAATATTTGTTTCCTTATTTTTGTCCATTTAAATGTTCAGTTCACAATTATCTTTATAAAAGGGAAGTGGTATTTCATGGGATTGGTAAACATGGTTAAGGATAATTTTCTTGAGGACATGAGCGGTTTTAGCGAGTTTGTGAGGGCCATTTTATACTGATTATAGCTTCGAAAAAAATTTCCTGAAAAGCTCTAATGTATGATGAGAATAAAGATGTGTAAATTCTGAAATTGCAGAACAAGAAGAGTTATGGTAGACAGTGATGGAGCCAGGATTTGGATCCAGTGGGGGTGGGGGGCTACTACTTTAACTACAATTTTTTTTCTCAAACACAAAATGTAACAATATTAAACATAAAAAGTAAAAAAAAAACAAAAACAAAAACAAAAAGGTAAATGAAATTTCTTACTTAAANGGGGGGGGGGGGGGGGGCACCTCCCTCCGCTACTGATGGTAGAGAGAGAAAAGGAAAAGAAGAATACGAATAAGAAAGGAAAAAAGCACTCTGCAAGTGTTTGAACAATTGAATATTATCCAACAACAGTGTAATAGCCTAATTGGTCAACCGTTGACAAAAGTGAATTTGGGCCACTCACTACCTGTTAACAGAATTTATAGATTCAAACCCAATGTAGTGGGTTGAGTTGATTTTGACAGCTAATGGGAGCCTTTTCCATCTTATTTATGCATATTGGTTTTCATTCAAACTATTTTCTGTTGCGAATATGACTTGGAAAGCGGTATTTCCCTCCAGTCTTCACGTTTGTCTTACATCCGTCCTTGAATATTCCAGTCGCTCTACGAAAGGGATGAAAGAAAATAATGTAGAACAGGAGGTCACACCCACAAAAAACAAGACATTCTTGTGTATTGCTAAATAACTATGTGTCAATCAGGAGTAATTTTTGTTTTCATTAGAAAAATACTATATGCTCCTCCTGGGGCTCATGCATAATTTGGTGTCTCATAGACTGTATTCCTTGTGGACCCAATGCCGAACCTTAATAGATCAGACTGGGGGCCCTGGTAAAAATATTATGTTTTGCTTCACGGCCAACAAGATTATATTGTTACATATTCGAAGAAGAAGTTGTTTTCTCATACTATTTTATTTTCTGGAGACAGGCAATAACATTTGCTGACTTCTTTTTGGCTGACATATTGACCTCTATGTCAAAGGTAAGCATCTTATGGTCTGTTATAGTTTTTGATAAGGTTGTATGTTATGTGGAAAACTTGTTTGCTTATTATTAAGAGGCAAACTGTAATTTAGTTGTGTATCTATCTATATTTTTCGTCATTCAAATTGTGAAATTCACAGCTCATTCAATGCCTCGAAGTATTTATATTGATATCCTTAAAAGAGAGGTTGGATTCAAAGTTTTTACAAGACAAAGTCAAAAGGATAAATGATATGACCGTTGATCCATTTTTGTCACTTGTTACACGACGTATGATAAATAATAAGTACTGCAGCCAATGTCTCTGAGAAGCAGGAGTAACATTGAAATTCATTATGCATATCTTTCTTTCTCAAGATGAATATTAGGCCTATATTTGGATGCTCTGGACCATTTAGTTTCTAATATCATTGAACTGCAATGTTCAGGCCATTAAGTACTTGATCCTGGGTATTACTCACCTGAATTACCAGCCTCATTACTTGAGAAACCATGGCATTGTCGAAGTCCCGTTATTAGGCCTAGGTAGGGTATTACTTCTCATATTGTTGGGACTTCTGAAATTATTTGTTGCTCTTCCTGGTAGAGTTATTGGTGAGAACTGGAGATAAAAACTGAGGTTAGAAAGCTACATTGGGGCTCAAGAGAATGGTAAAGATCCCTTGTTGCATATGCTTTTGTGGCCTAGAAAAATAAGGGTAAACCTTTTGCAGACCCAAATTGGCTACACATTGATCTACAATTTCAATTTGTATAGTTTTTACCTTATACTGAAACAAGCTTTGACTTTTAACCACACCGCTTGCTTGCCAAATACTGAGCATAATCAATAAAATATAATCCAAGTATAACAGATTAATGTCCAGAGAGGGCCTCAAAAATGATTCAGCTTTTGATTTTGTTTATATGATGTAGAAAAGATAATCATAACTGCCAACCATTCTTCTCCCTTCTTTTCTCTTGCAATAGCTCACTTGTGTTCTCTCCTAGTAGGATAATTTGCTGATTTTCTGCAGAGATTTTCTTTTTAGATGCTCAGAGTGCAAAAATTAATGAGACTTCTCCTAGCCCCTTGGTGCTTATGGACCTGCAAATTGGCATAACTTCTAAAAACTCCTTTAGTTACCTAAATAAGTTCTTAATATGAAATGAAGATAAAAAGTTAGATTCTTTACTTCTGAGGTAAGATTATATTTTCATATATATAAAAGTTTAGTTTTAAATTCTCTCAGAGCTCGTTTGAGCCCCATGTTTTTCTTAAGAATCCATTTTAGAATAGTAGATTGATGGAGAATATGTGGTTGAAAAATAAGGAAAAGTTTAGGATTTGCGTTTAATATTATTTTATTAAAGAATGTGTGGTTAAAAAGAAAAGAGAGAAAAATGTATTTTGGAAATAATGGGGATTAAACAAGGGCTCATAGATTTGTTTTCTTTTGGGTTGTAATAATTTTGTAATGTGAATGTATTATTTTGTTTCTCCACTACAATGAATTTGCTTATGATATATTATGTTGTACTCACTCAATTGTTAATGTCTTGGATATCAGACACAAGGTTGTGGTGTAAGTTCGTAAATATGTAATTTTGTTTTTATCCCTGCATATGCTCTTTGCAGGAACCTAGCTGAGTTGTGGACCTTACTAAGCACATGCTACCTATTGACATTCTTGGTATGATTTAAAGATGCTCTCTTGTGCAGGTTTTCTCAGATTTGGAGCGTTCAGTTTGTCGAATGATCCATCATCAGGTTACATATTCTGTAGTTATGTTTTTATTATTTAACATGTTCAACAATAATTAAAAAGACATTGTCAACTTTCCTGTCTTCTGGTGTGACTCGGATTTGTGTTCTGAAAGGTTTGGGATTTTTTATGGCAATGAAAGTAACCTTTTTGCATTATGGAAAGAACATTTTCTGGAATTTGTGACGACATTCACTATGAGTGCTAGGATCATTATTAATCTTGGTAACATCTTTGCTGCTAGAATTTCTGCTGAAACTTGAATTGACAGGCATAAATTTCACTTAACCTCACTACTAACAGGTTGACTATTTACACATACAGGTTGCTACCATCGCATGGTTTGAAGCCGATTCTGTGTGTGGAAGTCACTCTGTTGCAATTCCTATAGTTCTAGTTTTGCCTTATATATTTCGTTTATTTCAATGCCTTCGGCAGTACAAGGATACTAGAGAAAAGACATCTCTATTAAACGGTGAAATACTGCACCTTTGCCTTGTCTTTATTTCGTGTGTCGATGTGTTCAGTTTATTTGAGAATAGGGCATAAGATCAATTGCTCTCATCAATCTGCAGTGGCACTCGATTTTTTAGGCTCTAGCTATATTAGATAGAAAGTTTCCTTCAAGCAAAAGGATTTGGTCAATCATGACTGTCATATTCATTTAACATGCCTGGAGAGCCCCAACGATAATATTTGACTGTCATCAAAATGAAGCAGTTTAGGATTTCCTTTTTTGTTTTGTTGTTTGATGTATGCGTCCCCGTTTTCATTTGCGACAATGGGCATCAAAATTGAACCTGTAATTCATGGATCAGTTTTAGCCTGTAGATTTCATAACAAATTAAAATCTGATTCTGTTAGCTTATTACACATTAAATTCTGACACTGTCATTGTATTCTGATTGACTATTCAGTTGTTCAGCCAATAGAGGAAGATCCATACTTCTTTCTGTTCTGGCACCCTCCTCCATTGATATTCTTTTCAATTCCTTAATAGTGAAATTATAAGTGTGTAGTTGTAGCCTTCTGCAAGTGTTGATTGGAGATTTTGTATTATTTTGTGCTATAAAAGATCCCATCTTTACAATTTTACTTGCATTTGCATTGTGCCAGTGAATTAGTGGTTATACTGCCATATAAGAAATAAATAAGCGGATGTTGCACTACCTTATATTTTGCTAATATATAGAAAATAATGTAATTTTGGCTAGGTTGCATGCCAAATGATTAAAATCTCAGCATAAGATATAGTACTTTCTAATATATATGATTTTGGTAACCTTAATTATTAGTAGTTTCCTTTGAAGATAAGAAATGAAAATATATACCAAAAAGTGGAGGTGACCTCGATTATTGGTAACTTGAGGGGAAGACAACGTCCGCGGTTGGGGCTTGTAGTGTACACTTAAGATGCTCCCGTTCACCAAATGGCAGCGATTCCACTACAACATGTTTAAAGAGGGAGATGTAGACCAATATTAACTGGGCATGTTATGGTGCAAAGGATCTAGTTGCATTTTGGATCTTCCATTGAACTCAACAAGATGGAGAAAAATGATTTATGTATTCTACCCCAAATTTATTGCGGAAGGCTTAGTTCATTCTTGTAATATTTTAATATAGAAATGTTAATATTTTAATTTCTTGTTATTTATAATAAACTTGTATAGTTTAAGATTTTAGATTGGTCAACAATATATTATTTTGATGTTAATGTTCATATAGTAAAACCTTTTCCCCAACTGTTAAATTTTAAATTAATGTCATAATTTATTGATTTCAAAATTTTAATTTTTTATTCACTATTTTCTTACTTGTTAGGCAATAAATATGTTGGTTTAGATTTCAATTACTGTATCTATAATCTAGAACATCAATATTTCTTGTGCTCATCTGCTATATCCATTCTGTTGTCTGTTCAAGTGAAGATTATTTTACTGCCTTCAAAATCTTATCTCTATGATTTATGTGCTATTTCCTTCTTTCTTCTCTTCTTGCTACTCCCAGTGTCGGGCAGTGCCGATAATCATTTTGCAAGCATGAGTTCTTATTAAGACAATTCTTGTATAGAATTGATGAGTCATGACGTCAAATTTTATCGGTGATTGGATTGCATCATGGCTGGCAATGACTATCTTACCTGTTGTTTCAGCTTTAAAGTATTCGACAGCAGTACCAGTTATTTTTCTTTCAGCCCTCAAGTATCACGTCATCCCTGACAAGTGGATGAACGTCTATCGGCCTCTGTGGCTTCTCTCAAGTGTTTTGAATTCTTTGTATTCATTCTACTGGGACGTGAACCGAGATTGGGATTTGAGGTATGTGGGAACATAGTGTTATTGAATTCTAATTTTCAGATTTAATTGATGCTTTAACTATTTACAAGAAAATATTGTAAGTTCCTTTGTATGTGAGACCTACAGTTTCCTTCCTTTTATTATTAGTTCCTTGTGGTGTGTGAAATTATGTTCGTAACCTTCTATTCTCTTCTTTTTCTCGCCAGTTGCTTCACTCGGATTTTCAAGTTCAGCAAACCAAGTTTCTTGTCCCACGCATTATATGGAAGGAAATGGGTAAGACTATACCTCTAACTCTTTTCTTTTGTCTGTGTTCAGGAAAATGAATTTGCTGGTTGGTACAGTTATTTAGAAGATTTATTCTATTTAGAATCCTTGCCTTGCCACTATTAAGAATTTTAACAATTGTTTCCATTGCCTAAAGGCTAACACCATCCTGGATAATGAGTACCCTTATTTTCGAGGATGGACATAGCCCAGTTTGACCCTATAGCCCCAGTTACTAATACCCAGACTCGGTTTTTTCAAATTTCATGGGTTATCTTGGAGGCTTCACCGCGTTGACCAATGCCCTCTAGAGTCTGGACAGTTGGCCTCTATAACACCCACGCATTTGGCCTCAGACAAGTACATGCAAGTACTAACTCTGTGGTTGGCTCCTTTCAGGTTTTTCTTTGGGTAATTGGAAGCAATCTCATTTTGCGATGCACATGGACATACAAGCTGTCGGCCCATCTTCGCCACAATTACTTGACCGTGTTTACCATAACTGTCCTAGAGATGCTTCGTCGCTTCCAATGGGTATTTTTTCGAGTAGAAAATGAGTGGAATAAGATGAATTCCAAATCAAATATTCAACTGTCCATGATAGACACGTCGAACGAGGAAGACAAATTACTTAGTTCCATTGATCACAATGTATAGATTGCTAAACACTAGCAGGAAGTATCCACATTAGGCTAAATGACTTTGTCGACCATCCATCCTTCCCATTTTTTCTTATCATCAAGAACACGCGTTTCTTGTTACTAGCTAGCATGATAGGGCATTCTGTTTTTGTCCTTTGAACGTTCTACCTTGAAGTGAGGACATTTTTGGACTGCCATTATAAATTTTTGATGGCTAAGAGGGAGAACACCATATTGAAATTTAAAATTTTACATTTTTCTCTCATATTTGTTCTCTTTCTTTGGTTAGAATAATTTTACAGTGAAAGTAGCGAAGTGGAATGATCTTGATTGCCACACGAATTTTTATCTATGTGATAGATTATGTATATAAATTTGAAGAAAAATTCTATTTGTTCCTAATTTTTTATCTAATGTTTTATCGAATTGACAAGTGGTGGCCCTCCATTGGGGGGTGTCTAGGTCCACAGGCGTCCCCCGAATAGGGGGTCACCACTTATTAATTCGATAATTCATTAGGTAAAAAATTAGATACATGTAGCATAACTCAAATTTGAATAGATGTCGTAGAAATTATATCAATCTTTTGATCAAGTACATATTCTTTAAAATTCATTTTCTATCACGTATTTTTCCAATAAAATGATTTAGTACGTGAAATCGTACTTTTCAGTTCTCTCTTTTTTAATCGCAAATTTTTTAAAAATCACTTTATACAATATTTATCTATAAAAATTTACATAAAGCCGAAGCTTTATCTCTGCAGTGAAAAACCAAAATTGAGAAATAATAATAATAATAATATAAACAGATAATAACGTGGATATTAGTATTACGTCCTTCACATGTTTAAGTTTCACCAAGTGGTGGCCATTCCTTCCCCAAATAGTCTGAATTAAATATTAGTATAAATTTTTGAAATAACAGGCGCCATTAAAAATTATGAGAGCACAACTGGAGTTAATTATTTCAATGGTCACTGAACTTATGTTCATGTCTTTAATTTCCACAGAAGTTTAGAATGTCGAGGTTTGGCCATTGAACTTTGAAAAACGTTGGACGTTACTCATTGATATGACTTCTATTTAAAATCTCTTATGGAATTGGTGACGTGGCTAACGGAATGTATACGTGACACTCCGTCACGCCGTTAAACTCTGAGATTGTAAAATCTTAACCACTAAACTTTGGAAAATGTTTATGATTGCTCATTAAATTTTGAAAAATGTCTTTTATTACTCATTGAACTTTAAGGTGGTTGAATTTTGGCCACTAAATTTGGAAAAACGCCCTGTATTCCTCACAATAAATTTGGATTTAATTAAAAGTTGTTAAAATTTGGATTAAAGTTTGAATTTAATTTAATTCTAAGTATTGTATATTTCGTTGTAAATTCATATATTAAAATTCAGATTTAATTTAATTTTAATAACAAATTTATTGTATATTTTGTTGCAAAATTCAAATATTATGATAGATAATACTTGCAAAGACGTAAAAAGGAAGTGACTATTAATTGTAATAAAATACATAATAAATTTGTTATTAAATTTTACTTTTAATATTTGAATTTTACAACAAAATACAAAATAAGTCATGTTTGGTCAGGATTAAAATCAGATTTTTAGTAGATTTTGATAAAAATTTATGAAATGTGTTATTGAAAAGTTATGGATCTCATAAACATGTGGTTAAAATTAATTGTTGATTTTGAGTTTGATAAAAATTAGATTTTAATTCCTACCAAATTGTTGTTAGAATTAAATTAAATTCAAATTTTAATCCAAAATTTAACAACGAATTTTAATTAAATCCAAATTTGGTATGAGCAATAGAAAATGTTTTTCAAAGTTTATTTGACAAAATTCGATCATCTCAAAGAAGTGAGCAATAGAAGTTTTTCAAAGTTTAATGAGCAACTAAAGGCTTTTTTAAAATTTAGTGGCCAAAAAGATTCAACCATCTCAAAGTTTAGCGACCAAAAATCTACCACCTTAAAGTTCAGTGAATTGTAGAAGATATTTTTCAAAATTTAGTGAGCAATCAAAAATATTTTCTAAAGTATAGTGATCAAAACTAGACCATCTTAAAGTTTAAAGGCGTGACGGAATGCCACGTGTACGTTGAGTCGGCCACATCATCAATTTCGTTAGAATTTTAAACGAAAGTTATAACAATGAGTAACGTCCAACTTTTTTCAAAGTTTAGTAGTCAAAATTCGATATCTCAAACTTTAGTGGGTAATTAAAAATATAGACATAAGTACAGTTACCATTAGAACAATTAACTCTACATGTGCTTCAGCAGAAAGTCGGGTTTTTGACGCCATGTTTTGTCGTTTGTCTTGTTATCACAACCATTTTGATCTTGTGGCTTCTGCTTCTCACTGTTTTCTTATTCTATTACCCCACATTATCTGTTTTCTAGCGTTAATTCCTTCAAACCCATTTCAGAGTTTGATACAAACCACTGGATTCTCAACGTTTGCGTAAATTTGTTATGAACTCCACAACCAGTGATGTACACTCTCAAGAACCTGCCAAACTGAAATAGCATTGGATTCTTGACATGCATTAATTAAATTCTTTATGTGAGTTTTGTCAATCTTTGAAGGTTCAAGAATTTCCCTCCCAAGGGTTGGATTGTGTTTGTACATAAATGGAAAAATTTTTGGAGAGGGAAAATGTTATGTTGGGATATAGTCCTCGTGGGTCATTGGAAAACTCACTGAAAGCACAGAGCAGTAACTCAGATGATTTGGATTTTAATGATGTTTTTGGCGGTCCACCGAGGCGGTTTTCGACGCAAGAAGTGAAAGGGAGGTACAGTTTCGGTGAACCAGTGGATTCGGAGGAGAAGCCAGTGTTTGGAACAGAAGTTGTGACGAGAAGGCGAAATCTGGGTGATGGTTTCTTTAATGATATATTTGGAGGTGATGAGTCTTATAGTTCACCGAGGAGGACTGATCGTGAACGGGAAAATACCTTTGGCTCGAGCCCTGGTTCAAGGATTTCCAGCCCTGGCAGGGATTTGATACCCAAAGCTGATGCTTTTGGCACTTCACTTCCGGCGCAGTTCAGGTACATTTGCTGGTTCTTCAATTTGTGAACGTCCTTTTTCAATATTGTTACAAACGCGATTGGTAGAACCCACCCTTAGAATTGGTTTGTAAGGGAAGTTTGCCCAACACACTTATAAATCCTCAAGGCAGACCATTTGGATAACTATACAAACCAGTCTTCTACCGGAAGTAGCCTTCTCTTCGAGGATCTACAAGATATTTAGAACTGAGCGAAGTAGGATTGAAACGTAGTCATTGGAAATATTTAGAATTGTTGGAACTGGGATTCCTCTGTATTTGAAAATATGTATTTTTCTTTTTCAATATTTCAACTGATTAGGTAACAAATGTCTTGGTAGAATTAAGTTCTATGAGGAAGAAATTAACATTTCCCTTGATATTCATTGATTATTAGAGCTTAATCTCTTCTTGTAGATCTTGAAATTTCATTATCTTTTCACTGTGGGTTGGGGGTGTGGGGACATTCATAAAGAACTGGGCACACGTATATAATTTGAGGACGTAGAAATGTCTTTTGGCCTAAATAAGTATTGCTGACTTTGAGGCTTGCTTTTGGTTGAGGAATTCTGATGTTATTAAATAAACAGTAGAAGCCAGATCTTTCACCTACTTAATAGTTAGCTGCTAAAATTCTTCCTAGTCGTGTTGTGTGCTACGGCCATATTCCAAAAATTCTATGTAGATGTTACTTTGTATTACCTTTTTTTTGTTGAATATGCACATCATGTCTATTCTTTATATGTTTTCAGTCTTCCTGCCAAATTGATAAAAGCAACAGACTACCCTACATTTGCTTCTGGAAATCGTAGACCATATAAGATGGATGGCATTACAAATGGTATAAGCAGCTCCCACTCTTCAAATTCTACTCCATCTAGATTTTCAGGTCAAGCAATCTCGGGACTGGATGAGACGAGAAATGATCTTCCAACAGTTTCCTTGTCCAACGAAGTTTCTCTTAGCAACGAGGATTCTACACATTCTGGAATAACTGATCAGAAAGATGTTGAGAAATGGAAAAATGATTCTATAAGCGTGGAAACTCAATGCAAAGGCAAGTTTCATTTCTCTATATACAAATGGGCAGGAAGAGAATTACCTATGCTTATTCCACTTCGAGGTGGGAAGGTTTCGAAATTGAAAGAGATGAGTAAAATTGAAAGGTCTGCAAGCTCTAATGGGAGAATCGAAAGTATGGAGCCAGAATTGTCTACAGTGGAAGACCTTGGGATTTCAACAAATATTGGGGTCGAGTTGAAATTTGGAAGTGAGAAGCATGATGATAGAAGCATACAAGATTCGGTTCTAGTCATGAACGCAAAAGAAGTTAATTCCCTGCAAAAAACAAGTACAGGAAAGAAAATTGAAAATGTAATCGCTGTGAAGACTGGCGAATCTCACAAGCCAGAAGTGAAGCCTCTGCATGCATTCATTGATGAGTTTGAACAACAAGGTAAATCATATTTATGCAAGGAGTTCCAATGAACGCATTTTGTATTATATTTTAAATATTTGAATTCTAATGCTAAAGTTTTTTGAAATTTGAGGAAATGTTACAGAAGTGAGAGGAAATTCGACCAACTTACTAAAAGAAGTTATTCCTGATGTCCATGCTGATGAAGTTAAGATTAATGAAGGAATAATGGGCTTGGACAGAACACGCACGAATAAAGCTATTCCGCGAACTTCACTCAGAAATTCAGAAAAGGTTCCTGGTAGAAGTGGAGTCAAAGGAAAGGTCAAAGAGTTTGTCAAGATTTTCAACCAGGAAGCTTCTTCAAGATCAAAAGTTGATCCTGAGACTCCAAATCGGAGCTCTAGATGGAAAGGCATAGGCATAACTCAACAAGAAATTGAAGTGAATTTGAATGAAGCAAAATTAAATAATGAAGTGCCCATGCGCAGTGTAAATAAGATGCCAGATGTTTCTCACTGGGTAATTGATTACATCCACTGGATTTGAAGTAAATTGATTCAGTGTACATAGTAGATTAGAAGTTTATGGCTTGATTTTTCCCAAATAAAATTAGTATTGTTTTGTAACTATGATCGTGGATGTGTACTATCCTTTCTTATCATTTTCAGGTTGACAAAAATCTCAGCAATGATGAAGTAAAACATTACTCTCATACAAAGACCCCAACTAATCGAAGTAACCATTTTTCTACTGCTCAGAAGGATTCTATACCATCTGGTTAGTTAAACTTACATATGTTGAATAAAAAAAAAAGATATGAAGCGCAAGTACAAGTTAGTCAAATGTAGGAAGTTTTTATTCATTTGATGTAATAGGTTGTGGATATATACTCCTCTTTTTGTCAACTTTTATTTTTATTCTGAGAGATGATCATGTACTTGGAACAGAGTCTCTACCCGTTGATTCTAAGGTTTCTGCTGAAAATGCAGATGACCCTTTCGAAGTCAACTTTGTGGTATGTTGTTTCTTTATTGTTTGTCAATTTTGCATATTGGTTTTTGTATTATCCAGTCAATTGTATTCTAAACGATGTTTTAATCTTATGGATTTCGATTTTTGACCATTTTGTATGTCATGGTTTATCAGATCCAAGAATTGTCTCATGATGACAACAAAGTTACAGTTGATGGAAGTTCTGAGGACAAGAAAGTAAGTTACTGCAATGCAATATTAGTCGTCTATAATTCTTGGAACGCAACAACAATTCTTTATAATGTAATGTAGGCTTCAGATGCCAAGATTCGACAATGGTCTCTTGGGAAGAAAGGAAATATCCGTTCGCTGCTGTCAACTTTGCAATTTGTAAGACTTTTTTATCTGTTTTCCATTTTAGCATCCATTTATGGGAAACAAATTCCTTTCGGCTTTACACATGATTGCAATTTCACAAGACTTCCCTAAGAAGAAAAAATATCTCTTAGGACTTCAACGTTTTCTTCCTTTTTAGTTAGGAAAGCAGAAGTTCATATCGGGGAAGCCAATTTTGAAGAACTCTTTCATTCCATTTTCATATTGATAAATGACATAAACAAGATGAAGTTTACCTTTTACTGTAGGGATTTAGTAAAGTTTACAAATTCCTAATTTTCATCTAGATAAAATAAAAATTTGTCTTTAAAGCTAACATCTGGTTCAGGTTCTTTGGCCTGGGAGTGGATGGAAGCCAGTACCCCTTGTTGATTTAATAGAAGCAAATTCGGTGAAAAGATCATACCAAAAGGCTCTGCTCTGCCTACATCCAGATAAATTGCAACAGAAAGGAGCCGCTACACATCAAAAATATATTGCGGAAAAAGTGTTTGACATTCTGCAGGTATCGGAATAAAATTAGTCGATACTATTTGATCTACTGCTATTTTCTATGATTCTTGAAAGGAGAAGAAATTTTGGTAAGTATAAATAAAGGGCTTTTGCTAATGCAGGAGGCATGGGACCATTTCAATACAATTGGCCTGTAATTGTTCAATGCCAAAGGCTATCAAAGGTAGATCTTAAAGTGGGATTCGAATGTACATATATTTTGAGAGATCAAAGGTATATATATGAAATCACCTCGGAAAATAATCACACTGTTTGCTTACAGAAAATGGTTGTTACAAAGACTTTTTGTCAAAATAATTTGTTTGCTTTGTTATAGAATACTCAAGGACACAGCAGCCATACAATATCTGTATTACTTCTGTTGTTTTTTTGGCAAAAAACCGGTTGAATTGAATTGCAAGATAGTTTCGAGTGTGCTAGTAGTCAATTGATCGAAGTACTACTCACTTATCAATCACTTATTTCGATCTAAAATTTGATTCTTTTACCGATAATTTTCTAAAATTTTATATGACATCTTCTGTTTCTTATGTTGTTTCTGTTGATTGGAATGGTCACCAAATCTTTGACTTGAAATTTTGTCCCCTGTAAGAGAATTCAATTATTTGCTTTGTGTTGTTTTTCTTTTTATTCAATCATTCTTGTTTAGAAACAAACACTTTATTTTGTTGACCAGAAGCAAGCGGGCACAGAGTAACATGATAATAATGCATCACTGTGACAAGTAGACCAAAGGATAATCATGCATCAAGCACTACATGTGTCGTGACAAGTCACAACTCACCTATCTAATAACAACAAATCAAAATAATGTCTTCGAAAAGGAACGAGTCCATTTTCAACCCTACATGCCTTTTGGTACAGCCAAATATCATTTCAACTATTTGCGGGAGAATAATTTTAAAAAAAAAAAAAAATGCAGTGTTTTTTTTAACGACTCAAGATTTAAATAAAGCAGTAGTAGATGATATTAAGACAATCCTGAGTCCTCAATTCAAAACTTGAAATTGTGTACGTACTGGGGTTTTACGGCAAAAAGGGAAATCTTGTGTTACAACAGAAGAAGTGAACGGATCTCGGTTGATTCCTCATTACTGCTCAAAGGGGTTACTACATTCTGAGTACCTGCTAGGTCCATTTTACCGAACCAACCAACAAAGTCGAAAGAATCTACAATCATGGTCTGGTTATTGCTCAAATATCAACATCCATTATTACTTGAACAGGAAGAAAAAGCTCTATCGAAGATAATGAAATGCATCTATAAATTAAGCCAAATCCTCAAAGAGTTCCGCTGTGGATAAATTCCGGATTCCCACTAGCCTTCAATGAAGATGACAATTCTTCAGAAAAACACAACTATCTACAAGTAATGCTTGTAAAAGATAACCCCCAAACAGTTTAAAGGGGAAGACAACAATTACTCATTAACAGATTGAAGGTTTAAAAGAACTAACTGAAAAACCAATCCATCCTAAAAAAAGAAATTGGTTCAAATTCCAACTTCGTAATTCTTTCATCTCTGAGACCAAATTCTTTTACGGCAAGCAGGTTTACTTTTGACAGCAACGCTCCCAGTTTTCTTGCATCAAGTTACAAAGAGATGCCATTAGAGAATCTCGGTTTCGTCAACGTTTCAGCACAATTCAATTTCGTCAATTGCTTACATCCGGGTGTTTCCGCTTCCAAGAGTAAGCTCGAGATCATCCATTCCCACCTCATGAATCCTTTCGCCTTCCCACGGCTTCACAGCCACATTCTCAAAGTCGAATTCTATACCCTTCCCCTTCTCCGACATCACTACATCTTGGGAAGGAACACGGTTTGCATTTGGTTTCATTAGATTAAATGTTGGAGAAGTTGGAACCATGTTGGCTGCATTTGCACAGACTTGGAAGTTCATCCATTGGCAAGAATCAATAGTAGATGTGTCTGACTCATCGCATTCAGGTATAGTGGCTGGCGTAAAACGCTGAGCACGAGTAGGACTTGCTGGGGCAGAAGCTGCAAAGAAAGGGATATTCAAGGCAGACATGGATTCTTTGGCAAGAGACTCCAAAGTGAAAGTTTGCTTAGGGAGCCTAGTCGGTGAAGAAAGAGGTGGTGTTACCGGGGCACTGTTTGATATTCGGAGTGGAGGAAGAGACGAAGGGAAAGAGTTGAGGAGGAAACCGTATGGGTGTGATGATCCGTTGGCATCTTGCCGGGATGGGCTTGGGAATGAAGAGGACGATGGACTAGGTTGGTACGATGGAATCGGACTCACAAAATACGAAGACGGTGGACTCGGGTTTCGGGATGAACTAGGAGTGATGTTGGTTGAAGTGCCTCCCATTTCCATTGGAGGTGGCTTGCATCCCTGTATTATATGCAAATCCAAACTCCGTTACTTTAGTATTCTTGAAGAGTATATCATCTTTACATAGAAATGCTCCAACTTAACAATATATATATGGAAAAATTGAACTCTAAATCCAAAGGATACAATTAAAGTTTCACAATTCAGAAATTTTACAACTAGAATATTCTAAACCATAGCCTGACTAAAAAAAGAACTAGTTCTTGAAATTAACTACTTCAATTGTTCATTTCACCCAGTAAATCTCTCATTTTTGGCTTACTCAGAAATAGAAAATTAAACTTATAAAAGAACTTCATTTACAGTAAATAAGACTGAAAATAGACAAGTAAAAACCTCGCTTTAATTCGACTTACCAAAATGAGAAAATCGAAGGAAAATCAAAGCAAATAGGGAAACCCACATCTAATATCTACAGATCTAAACAAATCAAAGCAAAATTGATTACTACAAATGAAGAAAACCAATAAAGATCAACATATATATACAAAAACACAGATATACAGAAAGAAAAGGTAAACTATAAAGGGAAAACAGGAAAGTTCACCTTACGATAGGTGGTGCCATCAGGCTCCACGATCCAACCAGCCTCAACACAGAGAGCTTTCAAGACTTCATTGTTATCACAGTGTTTTGGAAGATTGTAATTCCCTTGAGCCCTTAATCCTGCATAAACCTTGGCTGCTATTGCTCTCCTCCTCCTCTCTCTCCTCCTGTTGTTCTCCCTTTCTCTCCAAGATGGTTTCCTCCTGCCTGCACCACCACCATCACCTCCTATACCAGCTGCTGATGACGATGCTGATGATCCTCCAGCTTCCCACATCATTTTTTTGGCTTTCTCTTCCTAAAACTCACACACGCACCCAAAAAGAAAAGAAAAATATAAATAGGAATTCTCCCTCTCTCTGTTGTCCGTATATATAATATGAGGTTTGTAGGTAAGAGTAGCGTATATATTGCGTTGCTGGGACTGCTGTACTCACGAGGAATACGCTTCCAAGTGTGGAAGAATCTGTGTGCATGTATTTTGACAGATAAAGTTCTTGGAAGAGGAAGTTTATTGTGTAAAGCAATATACTCATATTTCCGGTCTGAGTGATTTTCAGTGGGCCCGCCTGATTTTTTTGACCCTTTTGATTCAAACAATAGTAAAGAGGGACCTCAGATCGGAAAAAAAGCAAGGGTGTGAATTGATAAAGTGGATATTTATTGGTGGGGTGGGGTTAAGGGGGGTGGTATTTGCAAAAGAACGAATCATGTCTGGCAGATTTGGACCAGAGTTGTCTCCTCGGGTGTTTAACTGGTCAACCATCCAATCAGATGCTGCCACCTCAGTTATTTTCTGTTAATTTGGAATAATTCTGTGTTTTTCTTTTTGATGAAATCACTCAAATAAACATTAGAGCCATGTCTGTAACAGTGTATTCTAATGTGCTAATCTTAAAAATAAATTCCAAACACAAAGTTACATTAGCATACAAACATAATGTCTCAGTTACATCACATGGATTCCCATGAAATTTTGTACATCTGATTTACATACTATAGGCAGAGAGAGAAGAAAGTTTGTTCTGCGTAGCCACCAGCCATTGCCCTTCTCGCATTCGATTCAAACATTTTTGGGTTTTTTCTCAACGCGGAAGCTTCATTGGGATTGAGAGGATCCTCATGATTTGTTTTTGTGCATACACAAACTCCAGTTAATGATATTACAAATTTAAATTTATTTGCATCCAAAGTATAAAATTACCGTGAAAAGGTGACACATGCCACAAATAATTGTGCTTATGTTCAGCACAGGCTTCCATTCTTCCCGAAGAATGTTGAGGCAGACATTTCCTTCCAAGTCAACAAATAGATAGGAATCAAGGGTGGTACACCTGCAACGAGCAAGAATAATTCCATCACTGGATCTTTGCAATATTAGCCAATAAATAGATAGGAATCAAGGGTGCGTCTACCTTTGTCTTGCATTTCACCTTTGGGATGAGAATAGATGGGAGAAATTTGGAAGGAAAAGTAAAGGTGCCACCCCTGAAAATGAGCAACTATTCAATGCACATGGTGCCAAGCAATGGAAACATTATAGATAAGCAAAATATATTATGAACAGGAGTTGACGAGTGAGTTTTACAACAAAGATTAATATCCGTCATCAAGCTGGAGGGCAACTTCGAAGTTCATGAGTTCATCCTTACCGTTAGGGAAGGATATGCTACATGTTTCCAGTAGATGTTGTTCACTTACATCTACAACACCAAAAAAGAGGAATAAAACAAGTAGATGTTATTTATCAACTCCTTGAAATATGAAGTGTAAAGGAAGAAAGGTGTAAGGGGGGTGGAGGGGAGCTTAAGGGTCACATATACGAAGTGCCAAATAGGATCAAATTAAGGACCTAACAGCATGGAAAAACATTCTCTGTGGAGAAAAGTACTTTTTTGGGTAGAAAAGAGAAGTGCTAAAATTCCCTTCACAATAAATTGCAAATGCTAAAAATTTCTCCAAAACAACTCGTTTATTATAAAAACCAAGAATACTTACATTAGGAAATTCCTATAAAGGTTATTATATAAAAGAACAAACATTTTCTATGCATTAACATAAATCATTTCATACACTGCAGAAAAAAATAAGATCAGGGCCACGGAGAAAGTTCTATGACAAAAAGTAGCGTATTGAAGAACTAAGATAATGAAAGACATTCTCCAAGGAAGAAAAGTACCTGTTGCGTTGGAAAAGGGAATTGCCAAAATTTCATTCAAAAAAATTTGCAAATCCTAAACATTAATTTTCTTTTGAAAATTTCAAGTGAAAAGCACTCACCCAAAATACAACTGAAAAGGTTCTTATGAATGTTAAATCTATTTCTATCATACTTTACAATAAGAAATTTATTTGAAATTAGATTTGTTGACTCCGAGATTTAAACAATATACATATGACTTTTAACAGCTTAAGTTTTTAAATAAATTGATTTACATGATATCAAAACTGGCAAAGGTCTTGGTTTCAAGTATTGCCGACATTTTTGGTACAGTAAAAAAATATATGAAATTTCATGAAGCGTGATTATGTTGGATGCGTGCACTATGTTATTTCCCTCGTGTGACATTTTGTGGCATGCAATTCAGTATGAATTTGAAATGTGGTAACTATTTTCTCATTAGCGTGGTAGAAGAAGTATTTAGATCACCTTTTTCTTTCTGTATTATGTCATGTAAGGTTTTCCTATGAATATCGTAAAGACTAAAAACTATGGAGTTTCTTCCAGGTAATGGGCATATCTTAGACGTTTCAATGACATAATTGTTGGCCTCAACGAGCAAGCAGGGGAGTAAAGTAATGAACAAGCTTTTAATAGATTGTAGAGGAAAGAATGAATTTCAAATAAAGATAAAACTCTAATTTTCAATAAATGATGAACATGCATCCAAAAAGCATCCGTCAAGTATGACAAATGAAGACTTAGCATGGAAACTATTGTACACAATCTGATGTTTACACCCATGGCAATAAGGGTCCCGCCTACATGACCAATGGCCATCCGAAAGGTCAAAACTGAAACTCAACTTGTTCCACACTTGTCGACTAGAGCATAATGCTTAGTAAGCCTCATCATCAAGGTTCAGGTGAGGCCAAGAAGGCACGAGCTAGAAAAAGGTATTGTGCAGACCCCCTTATAAGGAGCAAATGGTCTAACAGACCAGCTAAGCCAATCAACAGACAATCAGATAATCTAAATGCCTACATGATTCCTGCACGCCCTTCTCAGCGAAGGCCTAGTCAAGTCCAGAGGCTGAGCAAGCTGGCAGTACCAATAACTTACTCACAGAATATCTTGATTTGACATTAGCGTGTCCAGAACACCAGCTCAGTGCCATGTTCACTTTAGGGACCAACTAACAAGACTTTCAAGCATTCTAGAGAGTGCAAATTTGTCCACTCCTACTTTGAGACACGAAACACCGTACAGAAAATTTGCTAAATCATTCTCAAGTAAAATACCAAAGTCTACTTGAACATCGAGCATGATCGGCCATTCATTCCTCACTTTGTGAGAACTCAAACGGGCAAGCAAACTCACAAGCAATTTGTCATGGTGAATTTATGCAGGTTTCAAATCTCTTCAGAGACATTAGTGTTCAGGTGACAACAAATTTACAATGAGCACTAAATCGGTGGTCATGTAGAATTTTTTGCAGAATGAAATTATATATGGACGGGAAGAATGAGATGAAAAGAGAATAACTTGGCAGTTGACTACATCAACATTCCAATGATATTTTTGTTCCGTGCCTTCCTATAAAGCTCTTTCAACTTATTCTCCATTTCATGCCTTTAAGGGATTAAAAGCAGCAAAAAGTGATGGAGATTTCACTCACAATCCCATGTTTAACTATATGAAATCACCACGAGACTAATCATGAAATTGTTTCTTTCCTCTCTCTCTCACTCTCTTTTATTTCTTTAATGCACTATTTCTGGTGGCATGTCTAGTTCAAAAATATATTATTTTATCCTATTAGTTTATTCTGCAACATCTGTCAACAGATTAAACTCTTCATCTGTACAGCATTTCTAACCTTCTATTATACGAATGAAAGCTCTATATGCTCAGTGAGGGGAAGGGGGGGTGTAACTGCAGAAATGTGTTCATTGTACAAAGAAAGAGAAGTCTAAACATTCATCATTACTGATGAATTAAAATACCTATGTGAAGACGCAAGTCTCCAGCACTAACTCTCCAGCACTTTGATTCTTGACTGGAGGCTTCCAGTTGGCATTTTCAGCAAGTTCTCTCTGCTTTGCCTTCACTTTAAACAACTTAATCATGGTCCCTACATTTTGAATAATTGTAATGAGTAGAAAAAACAAAATAATTAAAAGAATCCTGAAATAAAAAGGAAGATTTGTCTGATCCTTTTTCTTTTCTAACTTTTTCTTTAATTCTGTCTTACTCTATCCTTGTAGGCGGTCTCTTTCATACTCTGAATCTATCAGAATCCATTAACTTCAGGCAGTCTTTTGTTAAAGAATCTTTTTACAACATATAAGAAATGGTATATGTTTAGTGGCATAGAATTGGAATAAGCATTGATGTTTTTTTCTAAAAAAAAATTGAGAAATGCATGAAACATGTAGTAAATAACATTGAAAGGTACAGAAAACCAAAGAAATAAATGCCACGACAATGAAATAGGTTTATGAAGTAGGAAAATATTGCATGGAACAGTCTAAGCAAGAACCAGACCATAATCAAAGTCAAGTTAGCAGAAGTCGATTAATGATATTCATTATTTTGTTTTCAAAGTTTCATCCTTCAACATTGTAGATTCTGAAGGAGAGTAAATTCTTTTCTTTCACCTTTATGCACGAGAATAGCAAACACAAAGAACCAAAGAGACACCCGCAAAAATTCTAAATTTCAATTCTGGTTTCCCATCAGAGTAAATAACATACAGAGTTCTGCTTACACTGTGTTTGAATTGTGTTAAAGCTAAAACTTCTGCAAATTTATTAAATAATTGGCATTCGTCATATATAAGGAATTTAAATTCTATCACATTAGTACATAGACAAAAAAAATATAATAAAATAAATGACGAACCAGCTCAAAATAGAATAAACATCCCCAAGTAATTGAACCATCGAACGCCCTGAATAGCTACAGTACAGAAACTCAAAAATTAACAATATCAACCAAAACTAATAATGGAGCAGGAAAATGATTCAGCGGCAATATAGGGATTTAAGCAGTATCTAAAGAAAAAATTGAGCTAACGATCTGATGAAAAATCAACAGCATACACATGCGGAGATTAATTTAGGTAATATCACAAATACATATTTGAATTGAAGAAAATTAAATAAGAAAGTGTGAAAATGCACCTGCTTGATATTAGAAACCTCAAAACTAAAAGAAGCTAAGGCTATGTTTTGGAGAGAAAATGTTGAGCCCGTTTTTTAATAAAATACTTTGAAATTACATATAATAAAAAAAAAAAATTATAGCGCCGTTGCCGGGGATCGAACCCGGGTCACCCGCGTGACAGGTGGGAATACTCACCACTATACTACAACGACTTTGTTGATAACTTTCTACACTTTTTATTATAATATATAGAACTTTCGAATTGTAAACATTAAAAAATTCATAATGCCATTGCCGGGGATTGAACCCTAATCAAGCACGTGACAGGGAAAGAAGGGAGCCCACATCCAATAAAAAAGAAGGGAGCCTCTATTGTGAGAGACATATACATTAAGATGTCAATCCCTTTGTACATATAGCAAAATTGATAGGGAAAAACCATTTTACTAGGGTCTGGTCAAGCCCTGACCCAGCAAGCAGCAATAGGTCTGATAAAATGACCCTGGTAATCCAGCACCCTCCAAACTTATACTACAACTTTGGATATAGTGTTTGCTACTGTTCTTTGACAACTTACAACTGGACCTTCTTTTTGGGTGGATTAAATTGTCGACTGTCCCTTTCGAGAAGCAAATTATTTTCGTAAATTGCATACAAAAAAAAAAAATTATAGCACCATTTGCAAGGGTGGAACCCAAGCCGCCCACATGACAGACGAAAATACTCGACACTATACTACAACTTTAATGAAGAAGAATGTTTCTATTTTGAATTTAATTGTTTCAATAACTTTATCATTCATTTTTCTTCATATTTCCTTGCTTCTATGTTTTCTAATCATTTTCCTTCTCTCTTATTGCAAAAATGGCTATTTTATTGTTTTCATCACTCAAAAATAAATATTTTATAAGGTGTTATCTTTCGTCTTTAAAAAAAGTGAAAATGTTTCACTTTAAAAAGTGATATTTCATAGAGTGATAATAATGTATTCTATGATAATATTCGTCATTGTTTTCTAAACTTCTTGTTTTTTACTTAAGAATTGACCCTTTTTATTTTACTTTTACGAAAAATATTATTTTCTTCTTTTGATCCGTCCATTTAAGATTAACTTGAGCAACGAATTGAATTGGTTGGTTCTTTGCACCTTTATTCTCCTCCAATACAGACGAAACCTATAAGTTGAATTTCATTGATTCACATCTTAATTCATTCGTTTACAGAATTTATCGTTTACTTTTTGATTCAATCACATGTTTCAGATAGGAATCTAAGAAGGAAGACACGAAGGATTTTTTTTATTTTTTATTTTTTATTTTTTTTAAGATAGACAATTTTGTGTTACAGTAAAGATAGAATAGTCTAAGAAAGTCCTTCCAGTGTAAACATATTTTTGTAAAATTTTAATTTTTTATGCAACCTATAAAAAAATAATTCTCCTATTAATGGATGACCAATTTCAACTCAAGTTTAAATACTATAATATGAGTCGTGTCTCATTCATCTCCCAACTGGCTCCTACAACTGACATCACTCTCCCAAGTTAAAGATCAAATGGATCATGCAATATTTTAAATGTTAAGAATTCTAAGTTTAAGATAAAAAAATGTTGACAAGAAAATGAAAGGATTAACATAAATTGAGAGAATTATGCACTTTTCTGAAATATTAGTCAACTAACTTAAGTCCAATTTGGAGAATATTGATTTCTCGAATCGAGAAATTCATGAATCAGGATCACAATTCACATAGATGCAAATGATTCAATGGGAGGAAGCTAGGTACTTGATACGTACTTCGATTATTGGAGGAATAATACCTAATTATTAGGATACTCTTAGATCTTTTTGATTGCTCTCTTTCAAAGAATTTAGTTTATATGACAAGTAGTAAATGAAAATGGGAATTAATTCTGACTTCCATGTAAGGGGGGAAAAAAAATAAGAGGTCACCACACAAAAAAAAATAAAAAAATTTATTATTATTATATTTGACTACTGTACATCGCTAATATCGTACCAACAATCTAAACATTGAACTTGAATACCATAAGGAATCACTAGGGGTGGCAATGGGCCGAGCCGAGCCGGCTCGGCTCGGCTTGTGCGTTGCCCACGAGCCGAGCTTCGGCTCGGCTCGTGGGCAAATGGGCGAGCTCGCCCAAGGCGAGCCGAGCGGCGAGCCACGAGCCGAGCCGAGCCGAGCGGCTCAGCTCGCGGCTCGTCCGATTTTGAATTTTTATTTTTTTTTTTTAAGCCTTAAAAAAAAAATTTTTTTTTAATAAAAAGGCGAGCCACGAGCCGCTCGTCTACCCAACCCCCTGCTCGGCTCGGGCTCGTGCTCGTCTTTTGACGAGCTCGAGCGGCCCATGAATCGCTACAGTACGAGCCGAGCGGGCGAGCCGACGAGCTACTCGGCTCGATTGCCACCTCTAGGAATCACAATCTCTTATGACATGGATGACTTAGTGACTAATTCGTACAAAACACGCAATACTCTCACCTATTCTTGAATTTAATCCAACGTAAGCTTGTACATTTAGACTAGGAAAAAAATATGGACAAATCTAAATGTACCAAATGTTTTACATAATCTTTTACCAACTCGACACTTAGCGTAAAATATTTGATGAGTGTAGCAACATCCAAAAAAAATTGTGCTATCCAACTTGATCCATGCCAGACCTATACAGTGGCACTGCCTAACCCATCTTGCACCTAATATGCCATGTTGTGTCCCTGTATCGAATACACAGATTTAACAGTCAAACATTTGCGACTGTTTATAAACACTCAATCTATAAATACTTTTCAAACATGTTATTAGAATTTTGCCAAACATTCGGGACAATATATATCCATATTAAGGGTTTGTTTGGGCCGAATTAAAATTCGATTTTAATCAAGTCAAAGTCAAACAATCAATATTAACCACATATTTCATGGGTCCCACATCTTTTCAACCACACATTTCAAAAACTTCAATCACAATTTGATATAGGACGGATTTGGAGATTGACCATGTGAACCATTGGTTGTTTGAAGCGCACTCCACGAGGGTCATCGACCCTCATAAGGCCCTCTACGTCCCCTTGAGTTTCTCACCACCATGAGATTATCTGCTACCATGAGTTTGTCTACCACATCCCCTGAGGTCGCCTACCCGCATGAGGTCGCCTAT
>CAIGRO010186845.1:0-12912 GCA_903798355.1 Fraxinus baroniana
AGCCGATAAATTATGAGATAAAATTATCCCTTATAATTAGTTTATTGGTTTCATGATGAGAAGAATAAGTTGGTTAATCAAATTATGATCATTTGTCTCAATTTAAGCCATCAGTCTCCAACAATTTATGGTGTAAAATAAAAAGTGTTGGACAGCTTTTTTTTTAATGGGCGGCCTGTGAGCGACACGGGCTGGGCTGGCTCAGGCCGACTCCTCAAAATGTGGCTCGATGGAACCGAGCCAGAGCCGGGCTTGGCTCGAGCTTTTTCCGAACCGAGCTCGAGCCGATGAGCTTTTTTGTCATCCCTACATAATACCATTCGACAACTACTATCACAAGGTATTATCACTCTGAACTACGTGAAGTCAAAAGATAACGATTGATTGAAGATGACAAACGAGCGAAGTAACGGCAACTTTATATGATATTGAGCATTTTATTGGTTTGATTATTGCCAAATCCCTCTTGTATTCTATTACCAAAGTTTGCTAATTGAATGTTTAATTTTATTGTCGTAGAAGCTAAATCATGCAAATAAGGAATCGTCGAAATGATAAATTCCAATATAATTCTAATTGATTTTAGAGTCGATAAAAAAAAATAAAAAAAAATTGGGTTACGTCATTTCATTTTTAGCATGATTAAGGCTTGCGGTGCAATGAGATTTGCCTCGCTAATAGAGTCACAAGATTGGAACGGTTGAGCAGCAATATTCACTGATTTAGAACAAAATAAAAATTAAGGACCAACTTGAAAATTATCCGAAACAGCAAAGACCTAAATTAGATGCACAGAACCTTTCAAGAAGTTTGACCACCACCTATCCTTAAAAAAAATGTAGCGACCATGAAAGTTTAGCCTTTGCCATGTGCCCAAATTTAGCGAATAAATATCTGTCTCTGCAGAATGATTTTCAAAATGCACAATTCTCACAACCTTGACGTCGTGGTTGGTCATACCAAAACCAAGAACACGATGGGGGACCTTTTCCGGGTTAATGGTGGGAGTCGGTAACACGACTTGCTTTCGAATACTAGGGTTCCATAAAACAATAAGCTTACTAGGTTTAGTTAAGAATTCATTCGATAAGTATATCAAGCCGTTTACGGTACTCGATCGGACATGCCCAGATTGGAATTTGAAGGGAAAACTTAGTTCGAAGTTTGATTCTCGGCATCTTTAATCAATGTGTAGTAATCTCGCAAATCACCTTTAATGCATGAGTAATGCGGTCTTTGCTTGCACTGTTTGAAAGGTTCGAGAAGATGAATTCAGAATTGGTGATGATGGAGTACCATGATACACACTATGGTTAAACAAAGCAACTATTAATCTGGAGAGGATTTCGATTTATGAGTTCTGGAGGGACGAAGTCCGACATTGATTATATTATGATGAAGCAAATCGCCACCGGTTAGAATTGGAGATGGGAAGGGGATTTATATTATAGGTTTACCATGCACCTCACAATGTCAGATTTTGCCAATGGCCCATCTAGTAGGAATGGCAACATGGCGAATATGGGACGTGTCTTCCATTCTCACCCCTGTCCCGTCGCGTATTTTTGTTATATTGCTCCATTCACATATCCAATTAAAACGGGACAAGGACGGGTTCCTGGCAGGATCGAGGTGGGGCTAGGGCAGGGGATCGGTCCATTTATTTTTTCTTTTTATTATTTATTTATTTTATTTTTTCCTTTTATTTTTTATGTCTTTAGTATTATTACTTTTTTACTAATTTGTTAAAAACAACTTATATTCTCTTTAAAAATAACGATAAATTCATTATTTTTTTCGATAAAAAACATAAATTAATGGGAAGGGGATTTATATTATAGGGTTACCATGCACCTCACAATGTCAGATTTTGCCAATGGCCCATCTAGTAGGGATGGCAACATGGCGAGTATGGGACGTGTCTCCCATTCTCACCCCTGTCCCTTCGCGTATTTTTGTTATATTGCTCCATTCACATATCCAATTAAAGCGGGACAAGGACGGGTTCCTGGCAGGATCGAGGTGGGGCTAGGGCAGGGGATCGGCCCATTTATTTTTCTTTTTATTATTTATTTATTTTATTTTTTCCTTTTATTTTTTATGTCTTTAGTATTATTATTTTTTTACTAATTTGTTAAAAACAACTTATATTCTCTTTAAAAATAACGATAACGATAAATTTATTATTTTTTTCGATAAAAAACTAAAATGTGAAATTAACTTTAAATGGGTCGGGTAGTGGGACGGGAACTATATTTCTCATACCCGCCCCATACCCCTTTTAAAAAAACATAAATTTGAAATTAACTATAAACGGGGCGGGACTATGATTCCCGTACCCGCCTCGTATCCATTTCGAGGTAATGATCCCCGTCTTCGTCCCCGCCCTCGCTCTGTTTACCTAGTTAGGTGGGTAATCCCCATCTTATTCAAGGTAGGCCATCACGGGTATCGAGTTGAATGGATTTTATTTGTCATTTCTACCATTTGGACCCTTCTTTTCTGATCCGGAGGACACTCAACCCAAAAGAAGAAGAAACTTTTACAAAGATTTTATGCCTTCCCATATATAACGTTAATTGTGAAAATTGACTCCACATCAAGGAAAATATTAAAATCTTTTGAATAATTCCTTAGTAATCGGTCAAATTGAGGATGATAACAAATTTGTGTAATTAAGGCCAAAATACACAGGAGATCAGATTTGTCAAATTACCGACAAAGATGTTGATAATTTGATTTTTTGGACCTTTCTCTTTGTCTTCATGTAATGTAAATTGCTGAATATATCAATAATTAATGAGTTCCTTTTTATAATTTTGTCAGTAGTTTTATGAAAATATAGTCAGAAAGTTTTTCCTTAGCTAATGGTCAAAATTCGGAAAACAGAAACAAATCTCACTTACTACTAGTGAAACCAAAAAATAAAAATCATATCTTTTCGTAATTTAGGAACAAAATTATGCTCTCGTATAGACTATACTTTACGACTAACAACAATTGGATTATAATTCTAATTCTAATACAACTTATAAACACATTGTTCTAAATAATAATAATAATAAAATCCTTTAAAAAATAAACAAAAATAATCATATAACAATTACACAATCAGTAGCACAAATTATCAATGGAGAAAGTAAAATTACAACACCATCGTCGTGTAATGTATATGTACATGATTTCAATTAATTGCTCCCAAACTCCATATGAAGTACAGAGAGATGACTTCAAACACACCACGTCAAACCATTAATTCAAAAAGATGAATAAACAATTTTGATAGCTTGTTATTTATTTCTTAAATGTTAAAATAGTAACAAAAGGCAAAGAGTAACATGGTTTCGTATCCTAGTTTATTCCACAAGTTTCCTCGTATGTTACACATCAATATGTTACAGTTGCTCTCTCAAATGGCGAATTCAACAACTTACATCCGTTCAGTTTCACCGTTTGAATTTCATCAGTTTCATCTCTTCAATACTGTATCTCCTTATTCAATACGTTAAAGAGTTGGCTCTTCCTTTATGAGTATAAATAGGAATGATCTCTCGGTTGAAACTACAATAAGAAAAAAAAAACAAAAAAAACATAACCCTTCATTCCAGCTTCAACCTTCCTCCTTCCAGTTTAAACTTTTCTTTTTGATTCCATTTGAGAGATAGAGTATATTATAGCTAGTTCGTAAGCCGGTTACGTAGTGCAGTGTGAACCGACAACCGGTTGTATCTTGGGAATCGAACACCGATCAACACTTCGTGCACCCCGGTGAGGCGGCGACTTCGATTTAAAATCTTGGGAATCGAACACCGATCAAAACCTCTTGCACTTCAGTGAGGCGGTGAATTCGATTTAAGGAAACTGTGAATATACGGCATTCGGTTTGATTTGATTCTCTAATATTTACCTACAGAAACATCTATAACAACAAACAAAATGATAAGTTTCATATTGGGTTTGGAAGATGGAACACGATGGATCAACTTAGTTCAAGTAAGGAACAATGGAGCTGCAAAGGTTAACTATGCGACCTGGCAGCATGCATTCGTACCGCGACCAAAGTGAGGGCAGAAGACTTGCCTATGAGACCGTATGCAATAGACTTATGCGGTCGCATAACACAAATTTGGGCGCATCTTTTTCAAATTTCGCCTAAAATTCTATTTTAATTAAAACACTTTTATGGTATCTTTTTTATATCTCTTAGTAATTAGAAGAGTGTATTAGTATAAATGTGCGAGTACCGGGCCTTGTTATAAAAGGTTTTTGAAGACAGGATATAAGTCCGTAAACTTTTCCTTCCGATTCCAATCTGCAAGACTAAAGGGATACCTTAGAAGCCAACTTTGTCGATGATACAATATTATATAAAATCATATTGCTTCCTCGATGAGACCAATTAGGACACGAGCAGTTAAATAATTATATTTGTTTTGATTGACATATTTTTATATTCGAAAAGCTCGAAACTCTTCAAATCTTATTTCAAAAATTGTTTCAACTCAAAACAAACTGAACAGCATTCTCGAATTATCAGCGGAATTATTTGAAAATTTCAAACTCCTAATACTAACAACCTCACAACATAATTTTCAACAAAACTGATCCAGTAATATCATAGAATACATCAATTGAATGGAGACAAGATCTGCAAAGCGAAAAAAGCTTTTAGATGCTTCGAAAAAAAGCTTAAAATCTGATGAACAATATGATGACAGGATCAGTGATCTTCCCGACGATGTTTTGCATCAAATTCTCTTTTTTCTACCGATCAAATCCATCGCGCAAACTAGTGTGTTATCGAAGCGCTGGAGAAATCTCTGGTACTCATTTCCGGACCTTGATTTCACGTCCCTCAAAATTCTTATGAATGCATCCAATGCGCGTAAAAAAATGAGTTCTTTCAGATTGAAGGGAGCTGAATTCATTGATCAGGTTTTAGGCCTTCGCGAGAAGCATACGGATATACGAGTACTCAGAATTTGTGCTTTTTTGAGCTTTTCTCGACTCAATGGCTTGATCCGTCGTGCTATTAAGCATAACGTTCAAGAACTTGATATCGAGTTCTCTACGTGTGATTATTTCAATTTTCCCCGTAGCATCATAATGAGTGAGTCATTAAGAGTTTTCAGATTGAAATCATGGCGTCCGGGATTTAGATTGCCGCCTCTAGAAATTATGAAGGCCGGTTTTCGATCATTGTCGAGCCTATCTCTTTCGCGTGTGATTTTACATGATCAACCATCCCTTCTGAATTTGTTTACAGATTCATCATTTCCTTTGCTTAAGAAGTTACATTTAGAAACGTGTTCTGGATTAAAACATCTTAGAATTTTTTGTCGAGCTCTGGAGGATTTAGCCTTAGAAAGTTGTTTTCAGCTAGAAGATCTTGAAATTTCATCTCCCAAACTAGTGAGATTAAGGGTTTCAAGTTGCTTTGATGCCTATAGTGTTAGTAGCTGGGTGAAAATCGACGCCCCGACTCTCCAAATTATCTTCTGGTCGTACAATACGATCACAGAGGAAAGTTTTCTGCACAACTTAACTTCGCTGCACGAGGTCTTTGTAGGGTTCTTCCTACTCCATGAGGATCTGAGTGGGGCTAAGCTTCGAAGTATATCAAACTTCATGTCCGGAATTTCGCATTGCCGCTGTTTAATTCTCGAAAACCAGTGTATTGAGGTACATTTACTACATCAATTTCAGGTTTATAGCTCAAACATTGCATTTCATACATTAGAACATATCACAATTATTGATTCTCAAGATGGTACTAGAACGGTTTGATCAGTTTAAAGCTCAAATGAGTAACCGAATTTCATGTTTAGTATTCTCAAATGACCCACAGTCTTGTGGTGCATGATAAAGGATTGCAGGTTATTTATTTCATCAAAATCTGTCAACATTTACAAACTGACAGTAACTAGTCATGTGTGAGAGCATGGTACAGTATATCATCAAGATTGTTCCTGGCTGCAGATTCTATCGAAGAATAATCGCTTTGCAGGAGTATTGTTGTGTCCGTTCAATAAGCTTGAATCCTTGGAGTTGTACACTGGATTCAACAAACATAATAACCCTGGATTGGCAAGTCTTTTCAGGATTTCTCCAGCTATTCACACTATCACTATCAAGATTGTTGGCGATCGTAGCACTGAAAGAAAAGTGAGTGTCAACAGTGATAATTTCAACTAAATATACTCAATATATTTTACATTTTGTGTTCATCTCAATAGTTATATTTACACATCAATAGCAGCAATGGAACAAGGACTTGTGGGACTTGTCAAGCTCGGGAGAAGAAAAATATTGGGAATCACAAACCGAAGCATTGAAGTGTTTTCTACATCACATAAAGGTCGTAAAGATTCATGGATTTGCAGAATGTGCAAATGACATAAGTCTTGTGAAATTCTTACTCAAAAAGGGGAAGGTATTGCAAGAATTGTTTCTTTGCACCAGTCTCTCCAAGCCAAGAGATTCGCTTTTACGAGAGAAGATCAGATCTCAAATAATGGGATATTCTCGGGCTTCTTCGAGTGCTAAAATTGTGTTTCAATAGGCCCTTGATCGCTTTATCTTCCATAAAGGAATGGAGTTCAGTCGAATTCATTTTGAGCTGCAATGATATTCTTGAAACATAGAATTTCTATTCTTCTACATATATTTATGTCATTGCTGATGAGAAACCTCGTGTAACTTGTTGAGGACAAAAACTCAATCAATAAATTTGACTCTTCTCTACCACTTTAACCTTTTAGACGAGATGGTTTGAGGTATTATATTACAATCAAATTACAATGAGAATATATAAAGTTTCAATCCAATGTTTAATTTTAAAGAAATTTTTTTTCTTCTATTTGATATCTTCTTATAAATGCTCATGATCAAAATTACGACAAACGTAGACTTCATTTTGAAATTAATTATCAAGCAAAATCATTTTCAAACTCAAACAAGTTCGTTATAGTGGCACATAAAGATTTGTCCCTTCGAAATGATATTGTACTTGATTTTTTTTTTTTTTTTTAGCATTTGTTTGTGTTTGTATTAGATAGAAAGGTGAGCTCTTCCTCCGTCACAATCCCTTTTGAAGATAATATGTTATATTACAATATACTAAAATGACATAAGGATGAATTACAATAGCAAAGATTAGTAAATTTATGTTTTTTGGATATGGGTTCAAAGGATTTCGACATTTTCATGTTAAAAATAGGTTCTTTTTGTCAAATACTTTAGCTTGAAGGCAGTGGCAGATCCAGAATTTTCGATGAGCTAGGGCGGTCGTTAACCGTTGATATCGACGACCGCGAACCCTAAATAATTATCACAATGAGCATTAGTTCTTTCCATGCTCAGCATCTTTTAAGAAAACAAAAACCCTGTGACAGGGTGATTGTGATGTTAAAGAGTTTTTACCTTTTTACCTTAAAGATTACAATTTTTTACAGCTTTCATTTGGCTTCATGATGTTTATGTTCGAACGATGATGAATAACATGTTTTCATTCATGTTTTGGTAATAGCAAATACAGAGAATATATATAGGGATGAGACCCCAATTAAATCCCTCAATTAACTCCCTAAAGATCAATCTATGTAATCTACTTATGTGTACACACCTAAGATATCTTCTAAACAAGGAAAATATCAATTGTCATAATCGTTGATTATCTTAACATTCCACCTCAAGTTGGTGCATAGATGTCACGCATGCCCAACTTGCCTAAGAATTTTTCAAACACTCGATTTGAGACTGCTTTGGTGAGGATGTCGGCCAACTGATCTTCTGATCGAATCTTAGGCAATTCCAAAATATTTCCATCCAATTTTTCCTTAATGAAAAATCTGTCCACCTCTACGTGTTTTGTCCGATCATGTTGTACTGGATTACGAGCAATGTCACGTGCTGCTTTATTGTCACAAAATAATCGGATAGGTTGTCTTGGTAGATAGCCCAAATCCTGCAAGAGGAGTCTTAGCCATAACGCCTCGCAAAGTCCAAGTGCCATACCTCTGAATTCAGCTTCTGCACTTGAGCGAGCTACAACATTTTATTTCTTGCTTCTCCATGTCACAAGATTACCTCCTACAAAGGTAAAGTAACTCGAGGTAGATCGCCTATCATTTATGGCTCCAGCCCAATTAGCATCAGTATATGCTTCTATGTTTTGATAATCTGGATTTTTTTTAAATAATACTCATTTTCTTAGTGTAGACTTTAGATACCTCAAAATGCGTGTGACTGCGTTCATATGTTGCTCTCCAGGATTATGCATAAACTGGCTAACAATACTCAAAGCATAAGCCAAATCTGGTCTTGTATGTGACAAGTACATCAATCTCCCTACAAGCCTTTGGTATCTTCCTTTATCAGCGGGTACCTGGTTGGGCTCAACACATAACTTTAGGCCTTCTTCTACTGGTGTATCGACTGGTTGACATGCTGACATACTAGTTTCTTGTAATAGATCTAAGGTATAGTTTCTTTGTGACAAAAGTATTCCCTTGTTAGATCGGGATACTTCAATTCCAAGAAAATATTTCAAAGGTCCTTGATCTTTCATTTCAAACTCTTTGGACAAATAGTACTGTAATTCCTTCCTTTCTTCAGGATCATTCCCAGTAACCACCATGTCTTCCACATATACAATGAGTACAGTGATCTTACCATGCTGTTTCTTGAGAAAGAGGATATGATCGAAATTGCTTTGATGGTATCCAAAAGCTATCATGGATTTTGTGAATCTCTCAAACCATGCTCTTAGGGACTGCTTCAAGCCATACAACGATTTTTTTAGCCTGCATACCTTTTGACTGTGATTTTCAGGTATCATGCACCCTGGTGGGAGGTCCATGTAGATTACTTCAAATAGTTCTCCATGTAGAAAAACATTCTTCACATCGAGCTGTTGTAGTGGCCAATCCAAATTTGTAGCTAAAGACAGTAGAACACGAACTGTGTTGATTTTGGCTACAAGAGCAAATGTCTCTGTGTAGTTAATTCCATAGGTTTGAGTATATCCCTTTGCTACTAGTCTCGCCTTGAAACGTTTAATTGTGCCATCAGATTTGTACTTCACGATGTAAATCCATCGACATTCTACTGGCTTCTTTTCAGGAGGAAGATCAACAAGTTCCCACGTCTTATATTTTTTCAAGGATCTCATTTCTTCGTTCATAGCTTCTATCCACCTAGGGTTAGCTAAGGCTTCCTACACACTGTTAGGAATAGATACAACAGACAATTGATTTACGAATGACATGTTTGATTCTGACAAACGATGGTTAGACACATAATGGCTCATAGGATATTTGACTTTACTAGAAATCTCAAGTTCATATGTGGGTTTAGGGATACCTCTGGTGTTACGTTGTGGTAATTGCCTTCTGTGTGGTTCAGGAACATCTTCAGTAGGCGATTGGTGTGGTATGTCGGATGGAGATTGAGCCCCATTTTCAAGTAACTGAACTTCAGGATGGGTTGGAGGTGGAATCACTTCTTCTGTTATTTGGTGTGCATCACCCCCTTGATCCAACGTCATATTACTTAACTCATGTTCACCAACTTCATGATTTTGACTAGTTTGTAAGTCGTCCCTACTAGAATCCAATATTTCACCACTTATATCCAAGTTATCCACATTCTGTTTATCATTTTCACCATAATCTAGAGTCTGTAGAGTCTGAATTTACATCTTGTACTTCCCCTGAAGTTCAGGCTCGAAAAAATATATTGTATCTTCATGGAAAACAACATCCATAAAGATAAACAATCGACGTGTTGGGGGATGATAACATCGGTATCCCTTTTGAAGTGCCATATCCAACGAAAGCACATCGTAATGCTTGAGGAGTCAACTTGGTACGTTGATGTTTATGGAGGTGTACGAACGCTACACACCCAAAGACACGAGGAGGTAAATTTGGGACAACTGGGGTAACTACCACTTCAGTGAGAGCTTGGAAAGGTGTTTGGAAATTGATTGTACTGGAGGGTACCCGATTGATTAAATAGACTGTAAAAGTAAGTGCTTCTCCCCAATAGGGTAATGGCATGTGAGCTTCAATTAATGAGGCTCGGACGACCTCTAACAAATGTGGATTTTTTCTTTCTACAACCCCATTTTGTTGAGGTGTATTGGAACACGTAGTGTGATGAATTATTCATTGAGTTTTCAAATATCGTTGAAGGTTAGTACTCAGATATTCTCCACCATTGTCACTACGAAAAACTTGAACCTTTGCATTGTACTGAGTTTCAACCATTTTATGAAACCTTTCGAATACGGAATTTACTTCACTTTTTGATTTTATCAAGCACACCCATGTCATCCTGGTACAGTCATCAATAAATGTAACAAACCAACGTGATCCACCTAAAGTAGTGACTTTAGATAGAACCCAAACATCAGAATGGAAAAGCATAAAAGGATTTGGACTTTTATTCAATCATAATGGAAATGAAACATGATGACTTTTGGCAAGTTCACAAACACCACACTGAAAAAGAGAAACATCAACTTGTGCAAATAAACTTGGAAATAATTTTTTAAGGTATCCAAAGGAAACATGCCCTAAACGACGATGCCATAACCATACGCTTGCTTACTTTTTTTTCCCCTCAGAGACACCCATTGTTAGAGCTTGTCATAAACTTTCGATACTTTTTGATTCCAAATCCAAGTAATATAGCTTCCCCCGCCTAATACCACAACCAATCGTCGTCCTGGTTTTGATGTCCTTAAACACACAAGAATAAGACTAAAAAATTACAACATACGATAAGGTATTTGTTATTTAAGAAATTGACAAAAGATTACAATCTAAAGATGGAACAACTAAAACAGAATCCAAATTTAATGTATCAGTAAGAGTTAAAGGTCCTTCCCCAATGATTGGGATTGAAGTTCCATTGGCAGTAGAGACAAATTTTTGTGTGGAGGGATTAATTTGTGAAACCTTTCTAGAATCAAATGTCATGTGGTCTGTAGCACCAGAATCAATTATCCATGCACTGGTCAAAAAAGGTGTAGAAATATTCAAAAACTTACCACCATTATCTGCAGCTATGACCAATGCCGAGGCTTTTGTAGTTGTGTCCTTCTCTATCTTTGTTTTAGTAACTACAGCAGCGGAGGGCCCTTTTGAGTTTTTCTTTGAGCGATTATGATCCCACCATTCCGGATATCCAACTAGCTCAAAATACCGACTCTTGGAATGACCAACCTGATTGCAATGAGTGCATTTGTTAGAAGACCTGTCAATGCCGTTAGATGTTTTACTCTTGTTGGGTCGTGCTCTATCTTGAAGAATCTGATTAGGCCTGTTTCGAGCCACCATGGCACTGGCTTCAGGTGCTTCAGAGTCACTTTTTAAGGTGCTACAACATACTGTTTTCTGTCGAATTAAAGAGTAACAATCATCCAAATTTGGCATTGAATCTCCACGCAAAATTTTTGACATAATTGACACATGGCCTCCCCTATTGGTGGGGCGCCTGTGGGCACACATGTCAAATGTTTGGTAAGTTATTAGGTACAACTAGTTTTTTCCTTAAAAATTTATCTGGTTGTTATCAATTGTACTGTCAAAACATATTGGATAACAATCATGCTAATTGAATTCTCCTTTACATTATCTTCCACTCGACATCAATCATAACATTATTTTTTACAACACCTTATCATATCACTTGCCAAATTTTGATACATTGGAAGAACGTCAATAACAATATAAAGGAGAATGTACATATAGCTTAATTCATTGCATAAATGGCAAATTAGCCGTTATAACAACTCGTTTACAAAATTGGGCCTTGGAAAATGGGTAAAGGCCCATTTTTTGTTGAACTTGGGTGTAACCCGAATTTTTTGTTGAAATAATTGAAAAATTCTAATTGAAGTCTACGTTAAGAAGAATTCAGTTTGGAATATTGTTGGAGTCTTATTTAAGTTGAAGTTCTATTTGAAAGTTCTATTAGGAGTTGAAATTTGTATTGAACTTGAAGATGTTAAAATTATGGACCGGGAAGAAAAGTCGCCGTATTTTCACTAGCGTTAATCGAGCAACACTTGCAAGTTTTCTCCTGAGACTGGGTCGCTCGCCTGACGCTCAAGCGATGAATCGTCGTTAGCCTATCGCTTGAGCAACAGTGTTATCCGGCCCAAGTCCGTTTCACATTTTAACACTTTTTGACTACTTCAACTGCAACTCATCTATTAAGGCTTGAACGTCGCTCTACATAGTTGTTTTTATGTACTTAGCTCTTCTATACAATTTCATGATGTGAACATAAGGTGAGAAAAGTGATTACTAACTTTTAGGATCATTGTAATATTTCTCAATTTTCATTATTTGCGGTGCAATAAAATCTCCTAATTCCTATGCCATATTTTCTTGTTTCTTTTATTCTTTTACTTGTAATCAAATACTTCATTATTGTATTATATAATTTCAATATCTCAATCCGATAATTGGTTTCATAATATTTTTGTTTATCCATGAGCGTGATTTAAATCAAATACTTCATTATTATATCATATAACTTCAACATCTCGATCTGATAATTGATTTCATATTAAGTGATATCGAACAATATGTGATCCTTGAATTCTCAACAATTCATATTAGAGATTTTGGGCATAATTACCACAATAATTTTAATAAGGAATTTCTCCACAAAATATTGAACTTGCATGACACATAAAACAGGGGTCTATTTTGGTAAAAGAAACGAAGTCTCGGAGGTGACATACTGCATTTTCCAAAATGTTTCTATAACAATGTTTCAACGTCGGGTGCTAAACAGGTCAAAATATTGTAAAACAGAATCATATATATTTTGAAAGTTGCCAATAAAAACGTATTTAACTCCCTTTCTACGTTGTTTTATCCTAGTTTACAATCA
>CAIGRO010186854.1:0-12060 GCA_903798355.1 Fraxinus baroniana
GGTTCTTTTCTTTACTTTTCTGTTTCTTTCCATCTCCCAAAAATATTTAATGGACATCTCAGGCATTTAGCATGAGTTTCCACTTTAGGTGTAGTTTCTGAATTAGTATTGCCCTATGAAGCACCTACACCGACATGTGCACGTGTCAAACACGCCTACACGACTTTTCAGAAAGCTACTGACACGACCTGTTGATTAAATTCTTTATTTAAATAATATAAATTTAGTTTCATGTTTGTTATTAATTTTTCTTGTCGAAAACTTTTAAATATGAAGATATTTGTTATTTAATAATAACTTTGAGTTAAAATATATATAATATTTATGATAAAAAAAATACCATGGCAAAGTGTCCGAAAGAGTATCGGTATCCAACACGTGTCGGGTATGGAGATGTTACCCTAGTTGAAGTGTCCGTGTTACAGAGATATTGTCTTTTCTTTCTTATCTATACTTTTCTCTATAGTAGATATTTACGGTTCCATTTAGATGCATAAACTTTCAACATTATTGCTTGTTTTTCTTATGTAAATCCTAAACATGTTACTGTAGTTCGCACCTCTTCTCTCCTCGTTGGTTAAACATAATTACTGATTAATTGTGTTCTCAATTGCAGGCAATGAGACCAAGCTGGGCATGAGCAGGGGTATAGCTGAACCAAAGCTTACAGCTGTAGATGCCATGATTGACAAGTTGACTGGAGCGATATTTGTTTTTCAGATAGTGGTTGTCATTGTTTTAGGCATAGCTGGAAACATTTGGAAGAATACAGAAGCAAAGAAGGTTCATCTCGTTTACCCAGTGTTACTTATACTAGTGTTATACATCTCTTTTGGATTTCACAAATAGTTTAATATATATGCATACGTCTACAAGTAAACTGCAAAGTAGTAAAGCTGATTCAAATATTCTTGTACTTGCAACTAAGTAAAAAACGTTGCTGGATGATTTTTTAAACACAACCATTAATTTTAGGTGACATACCTATGTCAGCGAAGATAGTTTTCGTTGAACATCTTTCTTATCCCCACCTAACTAGCATTATACAGTATTTGGAAATCAACTTTTTTCGCCTCGTGAATATTTGCTTCCCCAAAAATAACCTTTTGAGAAAAATCTAGGCCAAGTGCACAAATATTTATAATTCTTATATTTTTCTTGATTTTTTTCTTAATGATCTTTTCTCATTGGAGTGTATTTGTGAGAAATGCTAACTCATTAATTTCTTTTTTGAGAATAACACTATATGCGGAAGATAAATTTAAATGATAAAAGAGGTGGCCTTCTCTAATAGCTTAAATTTTTAAATCAAGTGGTCCAACATGGTAAGAACAGACAATAGAAGTTGAACACAATAGAATTGATTTTTCAATTTTCTTCTCTTTAGGTGATAAATGAATGTCTTCTTGATATCTATGCTTGAGCTACGTAGGCCTACTTTCTGGGTGTCATTGTACTAATCTTGTGCTTTTCTTACCGTTTTATGTTATATTTGCCTCATCTTACATTTATGCACATTAACTTTATTTCTCCCTTGCAGCAATGGTATGTTGAATATCCAAGTGAAGGCCCTTGGTATGAACTTCTAATCATCCCGTTGCGGTTTGAGCTTCTCTGCTCCATCATGATTCCCATATCAATAAAGGTAAAATTTTGAATTTGGAACTCATTTTTTTATTCTTTATTGTATGTTGACTGATTATTATAATTAGACTTTCATTTGTAAGGAATGTCAATTACAATAGAAAATGGATGGTCTTGAGTTAGATTGATTTGGTTGTAAAATGGAAGGGTCTGGGATACAGCACAAGCTTGCATTTTTTAGGTGAGATATATACAGAGTTAAGGGCTAATTTTTTCAAACTCTATTTTTGTAGATTCAACTTAATTCTGTCATAAGGCTCTTTCCCGATTGGTACCAGGACTTAATCTAAGTCTCTCATAGGGTAGAGGTCTTGGGTTCGAATCTTGGGGACGCGATAAAAATCTGTAAGGGATAAGATGAGTTTAGGCTCTTTCATAGCGGATAGTACGTTAGGTAGCTTGGACATAGAGGCCAAGTCGTTATATTTCGTCCTGTTTGTGAATTCCTAGATAGTATTGATGTGTGTAGATGCATAATCTTTTCGAGCAGTATTTTCAACCAATGTACATGAATTTGGCCCCTTGGTGTCTGAAGAAATAAACATCTGTTAAAAAAATAAAAAACAGCAAGCCATTTTATAAAAGCATGTTTCTTCGTTTTTTTTAAAAGAAATGCTGTAAATGAAAAAATAATAACATAGTTTCTGCCTAATTTAATTTATTTGGTGTCCATATGCAATGAAAGAGTAGTGCTCCGTATGCACTTGGATTTTTTTATGTATATAATTTTCTTCTCGATCAATGTTTACTCGTCATTGTCATTTCTTTGATTAATGGTCACTCCTACATGAAATATGCTGCTAATGTCCCACTTAGCCTCTCATTGAATGCATCACACATCATATGGAGTCTTTCCCCCAAGAATCGGTCTCCATTCCCCACTCCCCCACTCTCCCACCACAGTAAAATGAGTAGAACAGCAGCAAGAGTGTAACTGTAGTTGGTTCTCAAAAGCAGGTCGACTAAGTAGCACAATCTCACTGTTGCGATGTATGAATACCATGTTGATTGAAGTTCTTTTTGGCAATTCTTTTCTTCCCATCATATAGTATATTTTTCTCGAGTATATGTTTGGAAGTTTTCTTACACCGGACACTTAATATAGGCCTTCAAATAATTGTCAATAACCATATTTACTCTTGCTGTCATAATAATCTCCGTTCTCCTCTCTTGCAGGTGTCATTAGATCTTGTAAAAAGCTTGTATGCAAAATTCATTGATTGGGATGATCAGATGGTTGATCCAGAAACAAGAACCCGGTCAAACGCAACAAAGTAAGAAAATGCTAAATGCGCTTAAGTTTGTTGAAGATTTAAATGCATTAGATGAATTATTTTAATTTTCTTTCTTGTATTTGGCAGCACAGCAATTAGTGAGGACTTGGGGCAAGTTGAGTATATATTGACTGATAAAACAGGAACACTTACTGAAAATAAAATGATCTTCAAACGATGTTGCATAAGGGGAACTTTTTACGGGAATGAAAATGGAGATGCTTTGTCTGGTAAGATAATTTTTGGTTATGTCAGATGTTATCATCTATTCTTAGTTGATTCCATTAAGGGTGTGTTTGGTTCACATTATTTTGAAAGAATGTATTTTGGAATAGTAGATTGATGGGGAATGTGTGGTTGAAAAAGAAGGAAAAGTTATTGAAAAAATGAGTAAAAGAACGAGAATAAAAATTTTAATGTGTACCAAACAGGGATAAGTTTCCTGTTGCTAGACAGATCATATTGTGTATATCTTCTGTAGCTTGTTTTGTTGCCTTGCTGTAAAGCATATGTTGATATCTGAGAGCATGTTTCCTTGCTTCAAATGGTGATTGTTAACATCTCAATGTGGTTATTAGGCTCCTACAATAAAATTATATAAATCATTCTTGCTCTTGACAATACCTGAATATGCTGGCTATTTATTTTATTTTATTTTATTTTATTTTTTTCCTCAATTTTACTTCTGCAAGTGAACAGCATGCAATTGCTGATCTTCCCAGCAAAATTCCTGAAAGTTCATTTATAGGCTGTTAGTTGACTGTTATTCTGCAACTCAAACTAAATATTTGGATCCTTCATATAATCTTATAATCTAGATTGGGGTGGCGGTGGGGGGCCGCTCGTGGCAAGGCTGTAAAGCTGTCCCAGTGGGCCACTGGCCTGACTAGGCCCATTGCTCTGGCCCCCGTGGGCCCTAATGGCTGGCTCAAGTAGGCTTGTCAATTATTTCATAAATCTTTTAGATTATTTTCTGAAAATTCTATTTAATAAAAAACATGAAAGGGCCCGTTGGACGTCCGGGCTCGGCCCTGGTCCAGATTGTTTGATGGCTGGACCAGGCCTCAGTTTTGACTGGCCCAGCTGGGCTGGTTCTGCCCATTTCGATCTCTACATCTAGTCCTTATAGACTCAATTTATATCTAATATTAAATTTTAGAAATTTTGTTTAAGTTTATGAAGTCCTGGGCATCATGATGCTACATGGTTGTCTGAAAGGAATATTTACTCCTACTGATGTTGGGAAAGACCTGTACTTTCCAGAAATCGAATTAAAAAAAGTGAAAATAAGGTTTTATAAAATACTCAGATCTGGTTTTATTGAAATACACGCCAAGACTGTTCAATTTATTATCCAGAATCAAAATTAAGCATTGTAAAGCAAATAACTTTGAACCTTGCTCTCTTCCCTATCTTCGGTTCTTGAATAGCAATCCCTCTTCTCCAAACCTGTTCCTATATATTCTCTTGAAGGACCACACTGATATGGGCACCTCAATAATGTATTAGGGGATGCGGAACTATAACACAGGAGGGAAAAAGTGGTAGGCCAAAAACAGCATGCACTTTTATTTTATTTTATTTTAATTATTTTATTTTATTTTTTGGGTGGGTGTGTGTGTTTGGGGGGGGGGGGGGGGGGGTGCACCTCTTTTTGACCTAATCTTTTAACTATGCTAGAATTTCTGTGTAGTTAATATCAAGTATAATGTATTTATATTCCATTGTTATTTTAGTAGTCATCAAGGAGTCCCAATTGGACCCTAGTAATGTAAGCTCCAATTTTCTCAACTTTCACCTGATTAACTCCCGACTTCTTGGTTCAAATGATTAATATCATACCACTTCACTAAGGGCCAAAAACTTTACTCTTGGATTATGTGCAATTAATGAAACTAACTCTCAAAACTGAGATAGTTAAGTCTTTTAATCAATTGTTCTAATGTGTCATCCTTGTTAAACTCCATCAAACATCCATAATTGAAGTCTGGTGCATGATTACCATTTTATGCCTCCAATTACATCTTCCTCTTGGAGTCATGGTTTCCTCTAATGGATCACTGTGATCACATCAGAGCCATTTTGTAATATTAAATTATTGATTTCAGATTAGTACTAGTGTTAGAAAATGTTAAAAGGGCTGTTTATCCATCAACAGAGGGTGAACTATTTCATATTGTAAATATATGTACCCAAGTCTTTTTACTCTCACTTCCATAATATTGAGATGTTGTCCACGTCTTCATTTTAATCATCAGTATCTTAAAAAATTGAAGTTCGCAGGGTACTTATCCACTCAGAATTCCTGTAACCATTTAGTGATCAAGTGAAAGTTATTCCATCAACACTGATAATATTGAATTAAATCTGACATGATTGTATCCAATGCATTCCAAATGCACCAGTGTACATACCTAGAAGTCTCTACACTTATGACTGAAGATTAGTCATTCACCAATTTGTGAAGTAGTCAACAATATGGCCTTATCAGAGTAAATCTTGCACTTGTCACGGACAAATATGCTTAGGTTATAATTTATGAATTTTATCTTCTGCATATCAACCATTCCCGGCCATGACTCATAACTATTCCTATTATCTTAGATCTTGTTCAATAACACAAAATATGTAAATTAATTAAACTAGTGAATGAATCTCATTCATTCCTAAATCATAAATGTCTGACAGATGCATAGAACTCCACTTTTAAAGCACTTATCCTAATGGCTGATAACTTCTTGTTATAACATTGAGCTTTATGAACTATTTCCTATCACATTATTGAGGACTAACTCTTTTGCTGCAATCTGGACACTTCTGCTTGTGAAGCAATATTTTTGTGGGTGGGGACTAAAATTCTTAAAACACATTGAATTCAGGTATCTTAAGATGTCTTACCTCAAGGATTAGCAGATCCATTTATTTGAATGGTTTTGGTTGAAGACTCTAATATGATACCATGGCTGGGTTTTGGGGTCTCTGTCTCCAACCTATTGGATGGTACTTGTTTTCATCTGCATGTTTTGTCATGCATTATTTCTTTGTAGTCTTTGGTCCCATTAGTGATCCTGAATGTTGTTTTCAATATACCTAGGAAAAAGGAATCTTCGTATTTACAGGTTTTATACACGTCCTACATTTGCTAGTTAAGTAATAATTGTGACGTCCTTGGATGATTCATGAACTGAATAGGAAATTTAATCCATTGCCAATTAGTTTTGATTGGATGGTCTAGCAAGTGTAGATTCTGAAGTGAGTTTGAGAATCAGTTTTGTTCCCAAAGCAACAAGATAGGCTTGGTTTGTTTAATCTTCGTTATTGGTTTCGTTAATATTTGTCTGAACTGTTCAAATTAATATTTATACTAGTTGGTGTTTTACTTGTTGATGAGTTAATATGGCAGCGCGTCCTTTATAGATGGTGAAAGCAAAAAAAATAATATTTACTATTCGTCATTTGTGCTATACAGATGCAGAGCTGCTTAATGCCGTATCTACTGGTTCTACAGATGTCATTCAATTTCTAAAAGTTATGGCAATATGTAATACTGTAATTCCTATACAAAGGTAATCTTAACATGTCTATTTGTCAAATGTTCCAAGACACCATTAAATGTATATTGAAGTAAAAATAAAGAAAAAGAGCAATATTTCTATTTGTCTTAGCAGCAATATGTCTGTCTCAGTGGTGTCCTGTTTTAACTGAAGTTATCGAGTCTACATCATTGCTGATTCCCTTTATGACTGCTACAGCAAAACTGGAGCAATCTCATACAAGGCACAATCTCAAGATGAAGAAGCTCTTGTAAGAGCAGCTGCTAGTTTGCACATGGTTTTTGTTAATAAAAATGGGAATATTCTTGGTATGTATAACTGCCTTTTGCTGTATTTTTTTGTTATTTGATATGTGGAAGATATCACAACTTTTTCTGGTCATGCAGAAATAAATTTCAATGGTTTATTACTGCGCTATGAAGTATTGGACATTCTGGAGTTCACTTCTGATAGGAAAAGAATGTCTGTAGTGGTTAAATGCTACCTGAGTGGAAAATTTTTTCTCTTGTCCAAAGGAGCAGATGAAGCTATTCTTCCTCATGCACGTTCTGGTGATTACTTTTTCTTCACTCTATCAGTTTTCCAGTCAGTTACTGGGGCTTACTGCTTAAAGCTTTGAATGCAGTCATTAGGATAAGTTGTGAATTTCAACTGTGTTACTAACAATTTACACAAAAATATTATCTTCAATTTGTGTTTAGGAAGGAATAAAATCTCAGTATCTACGAAAGCAACGTGCCATCCATAAGCATGATCATATGTAGTATCAGCAATACAGTGTACTCTGGATCTGGCTCTCTTATTTCCATCTTCTGATAACTTATCTGACTGGCTAAACAACTAAAACTGCCATTGATTAATTTATTGGCCTCAACAACCTTCACTTCAGACATGATTTTCTTGTCCTGTTAAGAACAGACCGGAGGAGGTAAGACAGGGGCAGTAGTAGTACACGTGCAAGTCAAGAGGGGGGTAGGCTTGGCGTTGGATGTCCTATTTCTCCTAACCAAATAAGCACGCAAAGGTCGAAAGAATACGAAAGCGAGATCAATCAAAAAATAGGCCATGAATGAAGTAGTGGGCCTTTCTATTTGTCAATTCATGTTGTTCTACTGAAACCTTGACGCGGGCACTGCTAGACGATAGAGATTACAAAGACTTTTTCCGTTAGTGTATCATTTTACTGGAGGTTGCCGAGTGAAATTCCATGTTTATTTCTCTTTTAATTTTCTATTCAAAGTTGGCATACTTGGTTGAATTGATGACTAGAAGTTTCCAAGTCTTCTGATTTGCAATAAAGAAACTTGAGTAGTAACGCTGTCCATACTCATCAACTAGGTTAGACCAACTTACCTCATGTGTGAGACTAATAATACAACGCTCCTGCTGTAACTTTTTCTAGAGAAGTACTTTGAGGACACTATAAAGCATTCATTAGCATTAGTCTACAGATAACTTTCACCAAATTTTATATGAATCAAATGTCAATTATTAAAAATAATGATTGGATACGAGTATCTTGAAGCTGGTGCAAGTTAGACAGAACAATGCTGGTTTGTTCAGCACGGGCCACTTAATTTTGTAACATGCAGGGGGAAGGCGAGTGAATTATTTTCTGCCCCATCAATTACTTCCCCCATGTTGAATGCGACGAGACAGATCAAAATTTTGATATTGTGATTAATTACGAGGAACTGTGACTACATATGGATGTATGCAATGGATTATATCTAAGAAAAGAACATATATACAGGAAATAATGCCTCTAACATTGAAACTACAAATTTCAAAAGGTTACTATCTAGTTATAGTTAATTTCTAAAATTTCTCCCTAGTTAACTGCATAAAATCAGCCTAGATCTTTCCACACAAGTTCTAAAATCTGCATTGCAGGGGAACATGGTTTTCTTGTATCTGCTCTCCCTTTTAGTCATGATGTAGTTTAGGGATGGCAGTGGGCTGGGGCTGCTTTCTGGCTCGACTGGTGGGTGAGCACACTAGCCAGCCCTATATTTTGTTTTTATTATTTTTTTAAAAACTCGTCTAAAAATTTGAGATGCTTGCGTGCCTTGGTCAAGGAGCTGAGCTTGGCTCGGTCTTTTCCATCTCTAATGTGATTTGAATGTGAATTTAAAGTAATCCACATGATAATTAAGATTGTTTACTACTTAAAATGCTGAAGTAAGATTTTAGGTATGCAAATAAATGCCTGCATAACGCAATTTCATGAGTTTCTTTGAATTTGAGGATATTGTTCTTTCATGGATCTCCTTGAACTGAGGTCATTGTCCTCTGAACTCTGGAAGTTTAGGTTGTTTCTTGATCTGAAGTATTTCTGCACTTTTGTCCTAAGAATCTTGACATTTTCCTGTAGGGTCTGTCTCTTGTTGTATTGGTGCTTTTCTGTGCATGATTTCATTCTGTTCGGTTCTTTGAATTGTTCATTACAACTTGTTATGGGCTTGCTGTGTTTTCCACCTTTTTTGTTAGAAATGTAGACTTCCAGTTTTGGTGGGTAGTCAATTAATCTACATAGCTGCTACTCTATATTCAGGACAACAGACAAGAACTTTCTCTGAAGCAGTCGAACAATATTCTCAACTAGGCCTGCGGACATTATGCATTGCTTCACGCGAATTAGATGACGATGAATATCAAGAATGGTCTTTGATGTTTAAAGAGGCTAATAGTACATTAGTTGATAGAGAGGTATATGCAAGGCTTACTGCTATTTGTTTATCTTATTTCTTTCTTTTACACCACCCTTTGCCTGACCCACCATCTTTATCTATTTGTCTAGTTGTAGGTTCATTTGTTGCAGAAGCAGTTATTTACTCTACTTACTGTATTTTGCAGTGGAGAGTGGCCGAAGTCTGCCAAAGATTAGAGCATGATTTTGAGATTCTTGGAGTAGCTGCCATAGAGGATCGTCTACAGGTAATTCCGTCCACCTAAGGAATCATTGAATTACCACTGGAAAAAAATGATTACAATATGCAAGAGTGCAACTCGTTTTTCCTATGTTAGGATATTTTTTTGATCAGCTGCTCATTAGGTAGTTTACTCTCATTTCTTTCTTTGACAATAACTAGGATGGCGTACCAGAAACAATCAGCACACTTAGGAAAGCTGGAATAAACTTTTGGATGTTGACTGGAGACAAGCAGAACACTGCCATACAGATTGCTCTTTCTTGCAATTTTGTGTCCCCGGGTAATCCCTTTATTTTTGGGCACACACATGGCTGGATGATTATAAATAGGCGACACATTTATATTTTGCACAAACAACAATGCAGATGCATGTTTAATGAACGTAAATATGCTTTGACATGTGAATGAGGCAAACTTGTTTGTGAGACATATCATTTGATTCTACAAGCAACTCAAAGATTTACCTTTAATGTCTCTATGCAATTGAATGGGCACATTCCTTTTTGGAAGTTCAGGAACAATGTCCACTTTCTCAAAATGGACATTTTCTACCAAAATCCTCTGCCTCAATGCTCATTATTTGACTCGTATGATTGTGACCGCAAGTTTTGGCAAAAAATGACCTGTTAGTTCAAATACTCCATCAATTCTCCGGAAACTTTATTCGAATGAGCCCATCTAATTCTAAGTAAGAGAAGAATTATTTTATGCTCTCTCTGTGCACCCCTTGCATCTTCACAGCATCCTTCTGCCCTTGCTCTAATGCCCTCCAGACAGTTGCTCTCCACGATTTCAAGGGATATGGAATTTGGTGAAGTGTTCAACTGAAATGACAATTATTTTGTTAAAAATATTTGTTTAAGCAATTTGCTAACCCCAAACAATCATGGCTTTTAAAACTAAAGAAAGAAATATCGAGAAGTCAACAAAGTTGTAAGAATGTTGCATTTAAGTTCATCAAGTGAAGATAAATTGTTTGCCAGCGTATTGAGATGATTTCAGCACATTTAATGAAGGCCATTAAATGCATTGAATGGGAAAAGTGATGGTTTAGTATAAATGGTAAATTAGAGGAAAAATGAGACTTATAATCACATGGATTGAGTTAATTAAAAAAGACTTGAACCTTTGTGACTTTTTGGATGTGACCCTATCAAGAGCGGAATGAAAAGAGAATCCATATAGTATAGCCCAAATAAGTATAGTGTAAGGCTTTATTGAGATGTATTTGAGTTGAGTTTTTCACGATTCATACTTGTGTTGTACAATATTTACAGAGCCTAAAGGCCAGCTTCTTTTGCTTAATGGAAAAACTGAAGATGAAGTATGTAGGAGTCTAGAGAGAGTTTTGCTTACTATGAGAATCACAAATACTGAACCTAAGGTATGATTTTCTCGACTTCGTGAATTTAACGCACAAGTGAAATGCTACTATCAATGTGAACTTACTATTAAATGTTGAGTGGCATAGGTACAATTGAATTGATGTTATGGTCTCTATATCATATATTAAATTGAAATGACAAAAGAATTTGTTTAGTTTATTGAATAACCTGCTGGTTTAATGATGCAAATTATATCGTGATATTCTTTTCTCCTGTAGATATTTCATTATTTTATGTGCTTCGTGAGTAGATCATACAATTAACTATTAAGCCACCAGTTGTAACCATGCGAAACGAAGCCATTAGATTAGGATTCCTTTGATTGTGATTATCTTAAATCTTCTGCACCAACTTGTTTAGTTATTCAAGTGTACATCTGAACAAAGTGGATTTGCAGAATTATGAATACAAATATGTATGAACCTTCAAAATGACATTTATAAGAAATCTAACAGGATTTATTTTATTTGTTTTGTTTTTATTATTATTATTTTATTTTTTAACTTTCTCCCTGATAAAAGGGTACTTCAAAGAGATCAGGTGAATTTTCTCAAAAGTAACTGATTTATTATATTTGAAATCAGCGAAGAAAATTTTTATGACCATGTAACTGATTAGGAATATTTATTGACAAGTACAGTTACAAAATATAATTTCTTCTTTTCCTTTTTTGTATCGTAAGTGTAAACGGCTTGGAGAAGAAAATCATTTTTCTTATAATCAACTTAGTCCCTTAGGTTTATATAAATATACACAAGTTACTAATCTTATTTATAGGACAAGTCCCTATAAATAAGATTCTATACATTATGGTACATATATTTCTGTAACACTCCCACTCAAGTTGGAGCGTAGATGTTTATCATGCACAGCTTGTTACCTAGATAATCAACCCGAACCCCATTTAGAGTCTTTGCGAAGATATCTCACAATTGTTCTTTATTTTTCACATATCGTGTAGAAACCAAACCTTGCTGAATCAAACGAAATGACAATCAATCTCAATGCGCTTCGTTCGTTCATGAAAGACTGGATAAGATGTAATATGAAGTGTAGCTTGGTTATCACACCATAACTTAGCCAGTATTGAAGGCTTGAGGCCCACTTTGGTGGGGAGCTGATGTATCCACATTATTTCACACATAGACTTAGCCATAGCCCTATATTCTGATTATGCGTTTGAACGTGAAACCACACTCTGCTTCTTGCTTTTCCAAGAAACCAAATTTCCTCCAACAAATACACAATAGCCGGATGTAGATCTTCGATC
>CAIGRO010186857.1:0-14059 GCA_903798355.1 Fraxinus baroniana
TTTGTTAACGATAGTACAAAATATTGTTATGTGTATTTGCTAAAAAGTAAGAACGAAGTTATGAAAAAATTTATTCTCTATAAGAATAAAGTTGAAAATAAATAAGAAAATTAAGGTGCATCGAAAGAAAATGAAAAAAAAAAACCCCCCACAGAGTTGTAGAAAAGAAAAAAGTCTTTCTATAAATACTTACGAATGTAGAGGTGTATTGCTAAAGTGGTTGTACTAATACCAAAAGAGGTAAAGATAGGTCTGAAAACTATATATTGCATCTTCATTGGCTATGCACATAATAGTAGTGGTTATCAGTTTCTTGTGCATGAGTCTAAAATCCAGACATACACATAAACACGATAATGAAATCGAGAAATGTTTCCTTCTTTGAATATGTATTTTCGTACAAATACAAAGAAGAAGCAAGCTCTTCTAAAAGGACACATGAGACTATGATTGGAAATATTTAGGACCAAGTAGTAGAAGTGGAGGTTGAGGTTTAATCAAAACGCAACAAAAAAGAAATGACAAAAAAATCTTATGATTTTGATATTCTGACCTATATGCTAGAAAATGAACTTTAAAGGTTTCAAGAAGCCGTGAACTCTTCAAAAGGATCTCAATGGAAATAAGCTATTAAAAGTGAAATAGTTTAGTTTTAATATATCCCATTTTGCAAAAATCATACGTGGGAGCTAGTAAATTTTCCTCCGGGAAGTAAATCACTATGTTACAAATGGATTTTCAAAAGAAAAATGAAAGCAGATGAAACTATCGAAAAGTATAAAGCCAGATTTGTGATAAAAGGTTGCAGACAATATGAAGGTCTTGATTATTTCGATACATATTCTCCAATGATAAAAATAACAACTATTAGGATGATATTTACGACAACAGTTCTGTGAAATCTTGAAGTACATCAAATAGATGTTAAAATTGCCTTCCTAAATGAAAATTTAAAGGAAGAAATCTACATTGAGCAACTTGAGGGTTTTTCATCACCAGGGTAGGAAAAGAAAGTCTGTAAATTGGTGAAATTATTGGTATGGTTTGAAACAAGCTTCCAAAGAGTGGCATAAAAAGTTCGATAATGTCATGATAGAATGTAGATTTAAGATCAACGAGTGTGACAAATGTGTTTATGTAAATTAGTGAAGTCATTATATGGCTTGAAACAAACACCAAAGCAATGGCACGAAAAATTTGATAGTGTCATGATGGAGAGTGGATTTAAAAGCAACGAGTATGACAAATGTGTTTATGTTAAAGACACCGAAATTGATTATGTCATTTTATGTTTTTACATTGATGACATGCGTATCATTGGTAGCAACGATAAGATGACAAATCCACTAAAAATATGTTAAATTCGAGATTTGACATGAAAAACATGGATTTAGCTGATGGGATACTTGGAGTTAAAATCACAAGAACATCAGATGGACTTGTTCTAAGTCCATCACATTATGTGGACAAAATTCTGAAAAAGTTCAACAAGTATGATTCTAGCACCGATAGATACAAGTCGGTATCTATCTAAAAGCAAAGGTGAAAGTATCTCTCAAGTAGAGTATTCGAAAAATATTGGAAGTCGATATACTTATTGAATTGTAAAAGACCAGACATAACTCAGTATCTGAGTAGATACACAAGTAATTCAGGAGCTGACTACAGGAAATGAATAGTAAGAATAGTAAGGTACTGAAGATATACTCATAGCTATGGACTGCACTATACTATATATTCAGTAGACATTGAAGGATATAGTGATGTTAATTGGATATCTGATATAAAAGGCTCAAAATCCACTAGTGGATTTGTGTTCACATTGGGATGAGCAGCTATATCTTGAAAATCCTCTAAACAAACTGGTATAGCTAGATCTACCATAAAATCTGAGTTTATATCTCTACATAGATGTGGTGAAGATATTGAGTGGTTTACTCAATTTCTTAGAGTATCCCAAGATGGTCAAAAACTGTGACAGCAATTTGCATACATTGTGATAGTCAATCAACGATTGGAAGGACACAGAGTAACATTTATAATAGAAAGTTTAGACATATACATCGCAAACATAATACCATAAGACAACTACTCTCAACTAGAGTTATCTCTATTTACTATGTAAGGTCAAATGATAACATTGTGGATCTGCTAACAAAATCGTTAAATAGAGAATTAGTTATAAAAGTTTTGAAATGAATGAGATTTAAGCCCTTGAACGAATGAGTTAATACAAAGGAAACCCAACCTAGTTGACTGAAAATCCCGAAATTTAGATTCAAAGTGACAACATAATTGTAAGGACGTAATTGAATTACAGTGGGGGGATATTATCTCATGTCCATTCCTATGATATAACGTAAGAATGAATGATAAGTAATAGGTTTTTAATGATTTTTATGCGTCAAAAATCAAGCGAAGTAAAGTGGGTTACTTGTAATTAGAAATCACCCATGTAAGAGGGAAGTGAGACCGCTTCTAAGGGAATTATGTGAGGCGCAATTTTTAGAAACTCTAGCAGAATCAAGCGTATGTTCATGGCCATAAACAAACATAATAATGAAAACTGAATTTTGTTAGGAAAAAACATGTATGGAGTATATCGTCATATACATAAAAGGCAGAACAATTCAAAAATATCGTGTCTACTAGTCAACTAGTAAAGTAAATATACTTTCACAAGAGAAAGTGCAAAGGGATTAACCTACCTATCATATGCAGGTTTCAACCGTAATCACAAGATTTTTGTCTCTTATTTCCGTGTCGTTCCCAATTTGCATTCATGTCGAGGATTGTTGGCAAAATTGACTTAGTGGGCTGCTTTTGGCATAACTTTGAGTGGGATCCATTCGTTCATTTTGGAAGATTAAGGTTGATTTGCATTCTCCTTTATGAGGACATCAAAATCATATATTTATTTGCCAAAAATGAAAGTGGGTGAATGAGAAATTGAAACTCAAAGTGATGAATTGGGAGATGTTTTGTTTTGTTGGAAGAAAACTAATTTAACTTGTCCTCATAAAAAAATGATAAAAGTCACGACTACTTTATATATGATTACACTTTGGGAGTGTGTAATCATGTGTGGCATAGTAACTCTCTCTAAGTATGCGTGCATGGGGGTGAAAATCAAGGATCGAAATTGAGTTTCGGACATTGAGCTTGTGTGTGGGCGCGACCTGTGTATACGACGACCAAAAATTGACCCCCTTGAATTATCCACGTTTTGCTTTTATTTCCTATAAATTTTTATTATTTTCTCCAAATAAATCCTTCCAAATTCCATTTAACTCCTGAAACTCATGACAATATTTTGGTTAATGGAGAGATTTAACATGGCTTTATGGTGGTGTTAAAGGCTACAACACTAGCAACTCCTAAACTGTTAATTCTCCATTAGAGCCTAATTATACAGTCAGTTTTCCCTCATTCCAAACAGATGGAATTCCATATTGTTTTCATTTTTTCTCTGCTCGAAAATGTCTACTGTTCCCATTACTGTTTGCTCGAGATTTTTCAATTTCATTTAAGTTTAGGTGGTATTGTTCCGACAAAAATTCAGTTCACCAGAGTAAAAACAAAGTACTCGATTTTACTGGTTTACCGTTGTATCCTGAGCGACTGACGCTCGTGAGAATACACAAACATCTACGGTGAGAGGACGAATCTATTTTAAGAACACTGTATAATACACAGGGACCTGTTTGCTAATTCTTTATCCTTTATCGACTTGAATGTTATTGCAATTTGTGTTTTTTCATTATAAGTAAAATTATTTTATTGCAGTTTATTATCAGTTCGTTCTTTTCATTTTAAAATTATTATATTCTGCAATATTATATTTGTTTCAACAAATTGCTGCTTTAAGCAACAGTTGTGGTCAAAATGTGAAATTTAGCTACTTTAGCCTAAACTTTATCTTGACCCTGTCCAAAATGAAAGAGTAATGTTATTTATCCTCACTGAGGTTATAACCACAGTTTAGGTGACATTAATTTGACATTAAATGATATATGAAATTAAATAAGTCATTTAATTTCACATTTCATTTAACTTGTCATTTAGAATCATATAGACTCGAGTTGTAACACGAGTGAGGATGAATAACATTACTCAAAATGAAAACGTCTGTAAAATTGTTTTATCGATAAGCGCTTTATTCTTATCACCAAATTAAAACCCAGTGATTGAAGCGATAAACAGGAAAATCTACTGCAGAAGCTACAATCCCATCAAGCGATAACTTGTACGCAATTCCTACTGAATAAGTTAAGATCCTGTTTGGACTGTCAATTTTTGGCACTTAAAACAAAATTACACAAAAATAAGTAAACAGGTTATCTATATTTAATCACATTCTTTTTATTCACATTTATACTTGATATTAATTCATCGAGAGTAGGAAACGTGGAAAATCCATTATCACTTACAATTAATCATTACAGAATTTTAAATCTCGAATGTCGGCAAGAAAATGGAAGTGAAAAATAAAAATTAAATTTTCAGACGTCATATATTGTACTGAAACAAAATTAAAGAGCTTCTAAAAAAGTGAAAAATAAAAATTAAATTTTCAGACGTCAGATATTGTACTGAATCAAAATTAAAGAGCTTCTAAATTAATAGCTTAGGATGACTAAAAATTACTCTAAATTAAAAATTAGATTCATTTTGTTTAATTAATGAGCAATTCTCCATTACACAGTCAGTGTTGCTTAAAATTTGATGTTGACTTTGCTTAGCCATTGATTTGCATGTATTAGGTAAGTATTTTATAAATAAAAAAAATAAATGATTGGTAAATTAATAACATTGCGATCCTACGAAATATGTGGATAAAGAGTATTTTGACTTTTAGCTGATATTTATACTAGAACCATTTTTTTCCTTCTAATAATTTTCTCAAATATCGGCTCAAAATCTAGATTAGTTTACCCAATATTTTTTTATATTTTTTTTGTAATTATTTGCTATATTTTTATTGGTAGTTGTGTTGTTTTTTCTAAATAATATTTTTTTTGTTTACTTGAGTCTCAATTTTCTGATCATGTTACTCAATTACCTAATCATGTCACTCAATTTACTATTTATTTTTTAATTTAGTTCCTAGAATCTAATATTAATCACTAGAATGGTTTGGTGGATTACACAAATGATTGTTGCGAATATTTGACCAACGAACCTTTCGACATATTACTTTGGTGAAAATCGAATGCAAAAAAGTACAAAATTGTCTCCCAAATTGCTAAAAGTGTATTAGTTATTCAAATTTCCACAATTGCTTTTGAGTCTACAGTTAAATAGTGATCGAATTCTTGATTCATTTGAGTTCGTTGAATGCAAAAATGGTCGATGCAGTGATATCCACTAAGAGTTGGTTACATAGTAAAAAGGAACCTACAATAATTTGACAATACTTGAGTAAGGTTGAAATATTGACTAATTTAGAGAAAGTTATAAAAAAATATTATCGTATTTGATCTTTCTATTCATTTTTTTTTAACTGTTTTATATCATTTAATTATAATGAATGAATACATTTTTTTATATTATTATCTTTACACAGATAATGAATCATATGTTACCATTAACAATCTAATCCGGATGGTATGCTCTCTGATATCACTTGTTAACAATCTAACTCGAATGGTACGTGCGCTAATACCACTTGTTAAAAATTGGGCCAATTTAAAGAAAAGATAATGGACAAGATGAAAATAGCAACAATTACAAGACACAAGACTTATGTGGAAAATCACGGGTAGGGACGAAAAATTTACTATATCAAAAGTAAGGAGTTACAATATGTTAGACTTGATCTCACAAGAATCTCTGCTTGATATCACTATTTTCGAGTCTCTCTCTATAAATAAGATCATCTCTTTTATTATCTTTTCACTCTCTCAACAAATGTGTGTAATACACCACAAATTTATAACATAATAATTCCTAATATATTAGGAGAATTAATACATGAATAATTTAATATAAGATGAAGTCCCAATATAATGAGTAAAACCAATAATGAAATATTTGAAATTGAATAGAAGTCCAAAAAACTGTCAAAATTGTGAAACCCTGATTTCTCCGAATAACACTACCGCTCAAGCGGGAAAGTTGGCGCCCAGTAAGTGACCAGTGCTCAAGTGAGAATCATCGCGACTAGTGAACGGTGGAGGCAACACTCAGGCACTACAAGCCTAGTGTTCAAGCGCTAGTGATGGCAATGGAGCGGGTTCGGGGCGGGGCACCTCCGTCCCGCCCCGCCCTGCCCTGCCCCCCAATCCCCACCCCGTCCCATCCCGACTTAGACGGGGCGAGGACGGGGGTAGGGCGGGGCGGAGCTTTGCCCCGTTTCATGCCCCCATTTAGTTTTTTTTTCTTTAACCAAAAATTTCCAATTAAATAAAATTCAAAATTTTATAATCCAAAGCAAACAATACTTAAAATAACTACATCAATATCCAAACCAAGTAATGAAAACAAACAATGTCCAAAATTAAACAAACAATGTTCAATTTTTTTTTTTTTAATATTTAACTAGGCGGGGCGGGTTCGGGGAATCCTCGCCCCGCCCTGCCAATTCGTCAGGGCGGGGCCCCGTCGGGAAGAGGTTGGAGCGAGTTTTTTTGTCATCTCTATCAAGCGCTCTGTTTCGGGATAAAAAAAAAAAGCTATATAATGTTACGAAGGATGCCTATGAGCCTGAATCCCGATGCTTGGGTGCCCCATCTCCGTCCCAACAAATTCTTCGCCCAATTTTTGTTTTCTTTGACTCATTGTAGTTTTCTATTTCTTCAAGAATTCTTCGAAAGCTTTCACTTCTTCAAGACTTCTCCAAAACAAACAACCAACTCCACATATACCTCCAAAAGTATTTCCAATCAAATACTTAACAAGAATTTGGATCATAACGAAACTCTAACGAACTCCATCTTGACACGAATTTCAGTGAAACGAATAAAATTTATCTCTTCAATTAACTTCAAAAAACTCTCCAAATAGAACACTCTAAAGAAAACATACTCCACATCTTCCATAAAGGCCCCTAAGGGCAAACTTAACAATTGCGATTTGAATCTTAGCATTGTTTACCAGCAAAAATACCATGGGCAACAAATTTTCCCGAATCACTACGAACAACAAAATCATAAGTACACAACCAACTTCAATGAAGTTATCAAATTTGCTCGAATTATTATCATAAGCAACCCTGATCACAACTAACTCCACGTAAGTCAACGCATAAGCAACCAAATCAGCCTCACCAAATCTTTCATTTGATCTAATATCTATTTTCCTTAATTTAGTGACAACTGCATCAATCGTGATCGTAGAGCCTTGCAAGACATATAACTGGGACCTTTTCTACCCCTTCATCACAATTCAACACCCTTTCCAAATTTCAGAACTCTATCTTCATCAGTATAACCCTTTTGAATCAAGAGTACTTAAGGATATAATATTTCTTTTCAAATCTGGAACATGTCTCACATCACCAAATGTCTTGATATTCCCATCAAATCTAAATTTTGACTTTACCTCTGTATCAAGAATTCAATCCTCGTTAGATATGGAGTCGCTGTTAGAAATAACCAAGAGATCTCCATTACTACAGTTATCTCCTACAAAACTAGTTTCAGTGGAATTACCTATTTCTTTCTTATGATCTGTAGCAATTAATTTATCCTCGTCTTGCCACTTTACAATAATAACATACTTTATCACTGTTATTAGATTTAAATATGCCCCTTCCATGGCCACCCAAATTTCTCTCACGAACAACAAGACCTTCTGCCTAAGCCTCCAATCTGACGACTAGCTATTTCATCTTCTCCTTAGAATAAAGCGCATCATAAACTTCATCAATGGTGAGTGTATCTCCACTATACAAGATGGTGCCCATGAATGTCATATATGAAGCAGACAACAGAATAATAAAATCAATCCTAAGTTCTCTTCATCACGCTAACATCCATGATCTCTAAATCAACGACAATTTCCTTGAATACAGATAAATGATATTCCAAAAATCCACCTTTTGTCAAGCGATGAGAATATAAACGCTGCTTCAGATGCCGTTTGCTGGTTAAACTCCGAGTCATGTACAACTACTCTAATATCAACCATAATGCAGCGACACTTTTCTACTCCTAACTCGTCATGAAGAATTTGATTCGAAATATGAAGATATATCTGTAATAGGTTCTTTCGATCCTTAAATCGCTTCTCCTCCAGTGTCAAAGTTGAGGGCATCTTATCCAACCCAAATAGAACACCATGCAAATCCAATTAGGTGAAAACTGCTAACATCTTAATTTACCACAAATAAAATCTAATGTTACGATCTAAAAGTGAAATTTCGTTCTGGGTTGATCAAATCTCGCTCTAATACGAAAACCAAATTGGCTTTCCCAAGAACTTCGATCCTTGGCTTTGATACCATTTATTAACAATCTAATATGACTGATACGTGCTCTGATACCACTTGTTAACAATCTAACTCAGATGGTACGCACGTTGGTATAACTTGTTAGAAATTGATCCAATTTAAAGACAATATAATGGATAAGATGAAAATAATAACAATCACAAAAACACAAGGTTTACATGGAAAAGCGGGGTAGAGACAGAGAATTCACTATATCAAAAGTATGGAATTATAATATGTTAGACTAGATCTCACAAAACTCTTTCCTGGATATCTCTATATGCAAGTCTCTCTCTATAAACAAGATTATCTCTTTTGTTATGTTCTCACTCTCTCAACAAATATATGTAATACAACACATATTTACAATGTAACAATCACTAACGTACTAGGAGAATTAATAAGTGATGAGTTTCATATAAGATGAAGTTCCAATACAATACGTAAAATCAATAATTGAATATTTGAAGTTGAATAAGAGTGCAAAACCATCCAAATTGTGAAACCCGATTTCCCGAATAACACTGTCGCTCAAACGGAAAAGAGAGTGCCAGCGCACGAGCGAGAATCCTCGTGGCTAGTGAGTGATGGAGGCAACACCAGGCGCTCTATCTCTAGATTAAAGAAAAAAAAAAAACCTCTATAATGCTATGAATGGCGCCTAGGCACCTAGGTCCCCACGCTTGGGCGCCCGATTTTCGTCCCAACAAATCCTTGGTCCAATTTTTATCTTCTCTGACTCCTAGTAGTCTTTCATTTCTTCAAAACTTTTTTCAAAACAAACAACCAACTCCAAATATATAAAATATTTAACAAGAATTTTGGTCACATCTACACTCTAACAATTACAAATGAAGATGTTGTGCATATTGATATCGACTAAGATGTTAGACCTAACCTGTGTACATCATGTGTTGCATCGTAATGATTTAAAATGTAGATCTTTGGTTTGTAATATTTGTAATGATATTAATATTTATGTTTTAGCGTGAGATTTTAAATTAATATTTATGATTTTATTTGTTTAATATATGCTATTTTGTTTGCTAAATCGTTGTTTTAAATTGAATCAAAATGAAAAGCTGATTTTTTTCATTTGAAAAAACTTCAATTTACTTTAAGTGGTTTGGTTGTTCAAATCGAATTGTGTTTGTCCATAGTTCATACGGGACATGATGTGCTTTAAAATTTATTATATTTTTAAAAAGAAAATTTGATGTACTGTAGCAATTTACTTGATCAGGATTCAAGATCCAAAAGCAGCCCTAAATATAGAAAAGTAAATTCTGTCTGAAATTCTATTAACAACATACACGGTTTAACAAGTGTCATTCATAGTTCTCATCAATCAAACAAGAAGATGGGTTTTTCTGAGTTTGTCACCTGGCTGCACCGATTTCGAGCCTCTGCAAATTCGTATCTAGCTCAGTTCGAACCTCTGGCGCTTATTTTTCTTCCTATTCTGACACTTCTCGTTGCGCGAAGTATTCATTCCATTCTTCGTGTTTTTTACGAGAAAGGATTCAAAGCTTCGATTTTAGGGTTCTTTTTCACCTTCGTCAAGTAATTACTCGTTTAACCTCTCAAGTTTTTATATTTTTCGAAAAATGGTGAGTAATAAAGTTTTAATTGTTTTTTGCATTAATGATAGGTTGGTGCCTGGTGTGAAAAATTACATGGACCGCGAAAAGCAAAAGGTTAGTATACTTTCTATTCTACTTTATTAATTATTCAGTCTTGCGTTCCATTTAATGAGCTATTGCGCGTGTTCTTTTTTTGTTTAATTTGGTAGGGATTTGAAGTCAAAAATAGATTGTAGAAAGTCTTGGATGTGATAGCAGGTGGAACTGTGGTATTAATGGGATACTTTTAACGAAAGAGCAATTAATGCAATTTGCTTTATGATTTAAAATATGCGGCAATTTACATTTATGAGTTTCCGTTTTCTGGTCTTATTTTTCCAGTAAATTCTAGTGATATCTGAACGTTATCATGGGCTAATATATGTTGTCTTGCAATAATGTCTTGAAGCAGTTTAATGTGTGTGTTTCTTTACAAATAATGCTTCTGTTCCGTGCTCATTAGTGTGGAGTATATTCGGCCTGTCTTCTTGAAGTTGTGGTCTTGCTTGTGAGCTAGTTTGATTTTGACTGAAATTAAAAATTGTGTGATTGCGATAAATGTGTGACCTCATAAAACGGTGATGGACTAGGGTAAGGAGATGCCAAATGTCAGATTGCTAGAATTATACTGGCTGTAATATATCTTTCACGTCTTGGTCTTTCATTTTGATCCAGTTTTCTGATTCCGAAATTCAAATTAATAAATATCAGCTTCTTCGGCTGATATGCTGATTTTCTGTGCGCATAGGTTGTGACTAAATTGCAAGCTTCTGGTAAATCTAAAAGAGAGGGTTGGAGGACTGAGTTGCCCAGGGCTGGATTAGAAATGATCATTGAGAAAATGAAAGATGAGAAACAAAAAGATGTGGCATGGCAGGGCAAATGTTCTGGTACAGTGTAGGTTTTCAGTTATGACACCGGAATCCAATCTTGTACTCGTATAAATTTCCTCATTCTGCTGAAGTTCCATCCTTCAAGTTACTAAGTTAATATATTCTGTGCAGGTACATTGGTGGAAACGAATATGAAGGACACTTTTCTTTGATAAATGAGGCATGCTCAATGTTAGTAAGATAAAACTGTAATTTTTATTTTTCAAACAATTTCAGTTGCTCTGTCATTATTATGTTGATGATTGAGATTAGTAGAAAAAAATATTCTACATCTTATTCTAAACTATGTAATATACTCGCTACTTTTATGTGTATCTGATTCGATCAAATGTTAAACTCTTAATTAATTAATTTTGAACCCTGCTAATGCATTATTTCTGACAATTGCTCTATTTTCAGTGCCGTCAAAGATATTTTTCTTTATCATAATGTGACAACTTCAACATGCTTCACGTTCTTTTCTTACGAGTATTATGATCTTTTTTCAGGTTTGCACACACCAATCCTCTGCATCTGGATGTATTCCAGAGTGTAGTGAAATTTGAAGCAGAAGTTGTTGCAATGACAGCTGCACTACTTGGAAGTAAGGAAAAGGCTTCCGGAGGACAAATTTGTGGAAATATGACATCAGGAGGAACAGAAAGTATAGTGTTGGCTGTAAAAGCCTCACGTGACTATATGAAAGCAAAGAAGGGGATCACTAGACCGGAAATGTATGTAAATTTGCCAATATTTTTTCTTATCCTATTCTAGTCTTTATCTTTACACAACTCATTCATCTTCCCAAAACTAGGATAATACCAGCTTCCGCTCACTCAGCATATGACAAGGCTGCCCATTACTTTAACATTAAATTGTGGCGGGTTCCTGTAAACAAAGATTTTCGAGCTGATGTTAAAGCTATTAAACGGCATATCAACAGGAACACCATATTGGTAAGATCTTTTTATCTTGTTCTCTTTTCCTATGGCAATTTTTTTTTTGAAGCAAATGCTGCATCGGAAGTGCTGGATTTCATTTTATGATGCACGGAATTTTCCATGGCAACATCAAATTTCCTTTAACTATCTTGCATCTCAATTCAATTGAACTTTCAGGTTTTAGCATCCTTGTCATACTTTTGTCCTTTCATTTTCTAGTTATCATTTTAGGTTCCACTGATATATTAGGGAGAGTCCAAGGGCAAAGCAGGCCTTTTCCCCTTCACAAAATATCTAGAGAATCACACCCTTAAAACAAAATAAATCTAGTACTTCATTTTGAATGTGTTCACCAAAATCACATTTATGTTTGTCCGTTGGCTAATATTAACTTAAAGACCCATGTTTTACAGGTTGTTGGATCAGCACCTGGCTTTCCACATGGAATCATAGACCCAATTGAGGCACATGACACTAACTTTCTATTTTTCCATTCCGGAGCCACTCATCTCTTTCTTTTCAAAATGTAATTATGAGAATTTCTCTTGTAGGAGCTTGGTGAATTAGCAGCTACATTAAGGATATGTTTTCATGTTGATCTTTGTCTTGGTGGCTTCGTATTGCCTTTCGCTCGGAAGCTTGGGTGAGTCTGATTCTAATTATGTTGGCTGGTCTATGATTTCGTCTCTTAGACGTGCTTCTATGCTTCAAGATATTCTTGAGCAGAATTTATCTCATTTTCAGGCAATCCTCTTATAGCATTTCTTAATATATACGAATGCATGCTTTTGGTTTAAAGAATTATGCTTTATTGCTACCTTTTCATGAAGACAAAGATGTTCGTACCCAAGATCTTCATACATTGGTTATTGTTTCGGGGGTCATTCTATTTGCAGTAACTTTACTTTTATTCAATATCATTTAGGTAACTCTACTTCAATTTTGTTCAATTGGGTAACCATACTTTAATTTAATTTCAATTGGGTAACTCCGTTCAATTCCGTCACTTGGACTGATGGGAATCGATTGTACTTATTGCACTGCACATTAAAACTAATGGTTACATGTGATTGTCATCATTTATTGGTTGCCACATCATCGATTTATGTCGGTAAAATTGGACGAAGTTACCTTCATTGAAATCAAATTAACGTGGAGTTACCAATTGAATAAAATTGAAGGACGGTTACCTGATTGACACTAAGTGAAAGTATAGTTACCGTGAAAGGAATTTACCCTTTTAGGGTGGCATATTTAAGTCATAAGTGATATATGATATAAACTTAATATTGTGTATTGGTAGGCTTTTATCTTGTAGTTTCTGGAGGTACATCCTTTCTAATCCCAAATTTTTTCTGAAGTAATTACTCTTCAGTGCTAGAAAAGGCATTTTGTACTATTAATACTTCTATGTCCTCACTGCTAGCACTTGGTGGATTCAGACAGGTATTTGTCTGCCCACAATTATAGCATGCGATTTTAACGGACTGCAAGGCATGCCATTTTAACGAGTGCACCTCTGTCTGGACAGCCTAGAATGTTGTTTAAAGTTCAGTTGATCAATGGCATTAATCTTTTTTTGTGGTGGTGGTACAGTTAATACCTGTTTTATATGCTACCATCACTATGTGAAATTTTTTGTTGATGTTTTTTGTTTAGATTTTGCTATCAAGCAGGGCAGAAATCTTGTTGGTCTTGGTGTAAAATGTCTGAAAAGCTGTGTCTCCACACATCTTTCTTGCTCTCACGTTAGCTGAATTTGCTGCTGCTATTTTTTCACTACTGATAACTAACTCTTGCCTCATAGGTATCCTGTACCACCATTTGATTTCTCTGTTCAAGGAGTAACCTCAATATCTGTGGATGTACACAAGTATGGGCTGGCCCCCAAAGGAACAAGTGTGGTTTTATACAGGGATCATGACATTCGGAAGGTAATTCATAAATTATTTTTTGTCTGTCTCTCACTCTATCCTCAAACTGGAACAAACAGCTTGACATGGACAAAAAATCCTATTTTGTTTATCCAACTTGAAAGTGAAACCTATTTTCTTCTTTGCATCATATACCTAAGATATTGACTATACTGTAGGTTTATTTCTCCAGGTGAATGTAAACTATTTTGTTCCTTCTATATTGGCCTTTCTGATCTCTGAGTTGATGTTTTGCGTGTCAAGAAATATAAATTGTATT
>CAIGRO010186858.1:0-14779 GCA_903798355.1 Fraxinus baroniana
ATTAATGATTGAGAATGAGTACGAATGAGATCTTCCGATACCTAAAACAAAGGCATCGAGGTATGTCCTTTCGCCCCTCCGATATTTAAGTCAAAGAGAATTTGTGAAAAAATATATGCTGAAAATTATATTAAAACGTACCTTGATAATGAATTGGAATGATATATTTATAGAAGTAGGTAGTAAATTCCTAGTATGATTACACTGTTGAAATCCCTAGGAGTTCTACCACGATTGGAAGTTGCAACTTGATTGGTTTTGTACCACCCATGTGTTTGGATAAAGACAGGGCTCTGGTGGTAAAATCCTTATAGGATGAGGTAACATTATAAGCAGAATTCTATTTCTTAGGATAAGCATTGACACAAATGAGAGTCCTACTAAGTTAAGGACTGTGATCTCGAGGAAGACATAGCAGGCGAGGATTCTTCAATCTCAGGGAGATTTGCTCAAGGAGGTCACGAGGATTTGTGGCCAAGTATTCCTCGAGCCCCGTGCTCGAGCTCAATCAATATTGGGATTATCACTGGCCCCATGTACATCAATGCCAGAGCTCGCACTCGAGATTCTAGGATGTGATGCACATTGTAACATAGTAGGAATGATCTACCTTTCGTGAGCATGATTTTCCTGGGCAAACGATGGACAATTTTGGGAGTGGATTCGAAAAGCGCTGTATAGCCTTTGAAACTAAAATGATCAGCCTTGAAAAAATGGTTGATCATCCTTGGAAATTGGACTGACCAGCCATGGAAATGGGCTGATTAGCTTTTGATATTGGACTAATCAGCATTGGAAAGGGGCTGATCAGCCTTTCAAATTGGACTGATCAGCCTTTGAAAATGGACTAACCAGCCATGGAAAGGGTTGATCAGCCTTTGACATTGGACTAATCAGCCTTGGAAAGGAGTTGATCATCATTTCAAATTAGACTGATCAGCCTTGAGAGGGGCTAAACAACCTTTGAGAATAGACTAATCAGCTTTGGAGAATGGATTGATTAGCCTTGGAAAGGGGCTAATAAGACATTAGACTGATCATCCTTGAAGAAGGGATGATCTGCCTTTCAAATTAGACTGATCAGCTTTGGAAAGGGCTGATCAGCCTTGGAAATTGGTCTGACCAGCCATGGAAAGGAACTGATTAGCCTTTGACATTGGACTGATCAACTATGGAAAGTAGCTGACCAGCCTTTCAAATTGGACTGATCAGCTTTGGAGAAGGGCTGATCAGCCTTTAAGAATGGACTAATTAGCCTTGGAAAAAGACTGATCAACCTTTGAAATTAGACTGACCAATCTTGTAAAGGGGCTGATTGGCCTTCGACATTGGACTAATCAGGTTTGGAGAGGGGTTGACCAGGCTTTGAGAATGGACTGATCAACCTTGGAAAGGGTTGATCAACCTTTGAAATTAGACTACCAACTTCGGAAATGGGCTGATCGGCCTTTGACATTGGACTATCAACCGTTCATCAGCCTTGGAAACGGGTTGATCAGTCTTGAAAATTGGACTGACCAGCCATAGAAAGGGGCTGATTAGCCTTTGACATTGGATTGATCAGCCTTGGAAAGGGGCCAACCAGCCTTTGAAATTGGATTGACAAACCTTGGAAAGGGTGATCAACTTTTGACATTGGACTGATCAGCCTTGGAGAGGGGCTGATTAGCCTTTGAGAATGGACTGATCGGCTTTGGAAATGGGCTGATCCGCCTCTGAGATTGGACTGATCCGCCTTGGAAAGGGACTGATCATCCTAGGATGGGTTGTAGTGTACCGTATGGCTTCGATATTCGAGCAAATGATTTCCCTGGAAGGACAGATGTTTTCCACATGGCAGGATGGAGGGCTAGGATTGAGAGACCTTTGGCCTTCTTTAAAATCCTATAAATACCCCATGCCTCACCCCATTTGTCACTTTTCTCCTTCTTAAACCTCCTTAGACAACCTCGGGCATTGTGTTCATTTAAGGTAAGACATCGAGACTTGTAGACAACTTTTAAGTTTCCATCCTCTTAGATATGTCTTCAGATAGTTCGTCAGCCTCGGGTTCAACGCTCGATGAATTTTAAAGTCTCTAAGCTCGAGCGCCTTTAGAATGATGATATCAATTAGAAACTCGAGGAGCTTACAATTCTTAAGCTTGAGCGTATTTTAGAATAATGATATCAAGTTAGAAACTCGAGGAGCTTACAGTTCCTAAGCTCGAGCAACTTTTAGAATCATGATATCGAGTTAGAAACTCGATATGTCTTCGGATAGTTCGTCGGCCTCGGGTTCAACGCCCGAGGATGCTGGCCATTCTATAATACATATGGTCATTCCTTTAGAAAATAGGCCGGTCCTTACGTATCCTGAGCTTAGAGGTCGATACAAAGAGCACGAGGTCATATCCATAGCAAGGGAATTTAGGATAATGTCGGGGTACGATATTAGGACCCATTGGGCCCAAGGATAGTGTACTTAGCGCTCGGGAAGGGAAGTTTGTGGTTTTTAGAGAGGCATTGAAGAGAGGGTTAAGATGGCCTCTTCATCCCTTTATTATAGAATTCCTGGTCAAGCACTATGTGCCCTATATAGCTCGTCCCCAATGCCTGGAGGATGATTATTTTTTCATAGCTTGTAGGTTTTTGTCCATAACCCTTAGGCTTGACCTCCTTAGGCTAGTGTTCGAGCTTAAGTCATTACCGAGCTACAATTATTTGGTTTACTTGTCAAGCCGAGGACGATTTAGGATCCCCAAGATGCCGAGCTCCCTTAACGGGTAGAAGCAGAAATATTTCTTCATTCAACCATAGGACCTCGACCATCCTTTTGGTCCTCGGCGGACCATTTCGGACATTGCTCGATTTAACTAGGGGCAAGCTTATATTGAGGTTTTAGAAAGAGATAGGTAGAGTTTGGAGGACCTCGAGCCTTTATATCACAATCTCGATGACTTGCTCGGGGGATGACATCCTCGATCTTGAAAACGTGAAAGGATTTGAGGGTAGGGTTTAATATCTTGATTTTTATCAAATCATTGAATCTCGAGCACTCCTCAAGCTAATGCCTTATTCATTTTTTGTAGAAGACATGACTTTTGATCCTCAGGCCTTAAGATTAACGGCGGGCCAGAAGTTTAAGGTTCCTCAGCCAAGGGATCTTGGACAAAAAAGGAAAAAAAATGACTTCGAGAGTCTGTCCTCGAGGCCAAGAGAGGGCTAGGTGAGTCATCTTCCCAACAGGTGCGAGCTCCAACTGTCGAGCCCAACCCATGCACTTCGGTCATCATGGCAAAGTCAATGACCGTGGTGATTGACCTTGATGATGAAGTTACCAGGGGTGAGGTAGAAAATTGCACCCTTCTGCCCTACTTCGTTGACAAGTATCGATGGTTAGAGCTCAGGGATTGGGTGAAAACACTTCAATCGTTGGCACTGAAGGTAAGTATATTAATTGTGCTTGGGCATAAGTGATAATTATCGATCTTTTGATGCTAACCAATGTTAGTGATTTTAGGTTTTAAGTGTTGCTTGGGGGATATCAATGAGGGGTGAGGCCGATTCCCAAGAGTTGGTTGAGGTCAGAACTGCCCTGGAACTTCGAGCCTGATGTGTGGCTGAGCTCGAGGTTGAGCGTGGCCAGAATTTAACAAGGATAATTGAGCTAGAGTCTAGCTTACATCAGCCCCAGGACGAGATTGGGATGGCAAGGGATGAAGCCAAAGAGGCAAATCTTAATCTTGAGGAAGAGTCAATAATTTGAATCTAAGCTTGCTGACGCTCAAGTAACAATAATCGAAGACTTTAAGAAGTTCGAGGAGTTTGTTGCGATTACAAGAGACTATGCACTAGGCTCCTACAATTATACGTTCAACCAAGCTCGAGTGTAACTGAGGGCCAAGCTTCTCGACGTTATCCCCAATTAGTTGCAGGGTGTATCCAAAGTTACCGATCCACTTGAGCAGTCAACCTCTCATGAGACAATGATCGAGGATGAAGTCGACGTCGAGGAGGACGATACAGTAGACATGCCCTCGAGCTACGACCTAGACTAGGACTCCTTCTTCGATAATCTTTTGTTTGTTTTTTTTAATAGTGAAAGTACATTGCCCGAGCAGCGTTGGAATATTTGTTTTGTTTTCTTTCAAGTACAATGCCCGATCATGTTTTAGTGTATTGTTCTATCATTTTGATGGTTTGAATGCTTTATGTTCTTCCAATAGTATTCATTCTCGAGCCATTTAAGAACATTTATAAGGTCGAGGATGTTAGGGCTTGCTAAAAGAATCGAGCACTTTCAAAACAACACAAGTTAGAAACTCGAGAAATTTTAAAGTGTCCAAGCTCGAGTGCCTTTAGAATGATGATATCAAGTTAGAAGCTCGAGGAGCTTATAGCTCCTAAGCTCGAGTATCTTATAATAATTATATCAAGTTAGAAACTTGAGGAGGTTACAGCTTCTAAGCTCGAGCAACTTTTAGAATCATGATATCGAGTTAGAAACTTGAGGAACTTACAGCTCCTAAACTCGAAGCCTTGCCACTAGCAAGCACATACAAGCCTTGCCATTGTGCAAACACCTCGAAGCCTTACCACAAGCAAACACATGCAAGCCTTGTACCTTGCAAGCACCTTAAAGCTTTGCTCCGTGCAAGCACCTCGAAGCCTTACCACGAGCAAGCACATGCAAGCCTTGCCACTGTGCAAGCACCTTGAAGCCTTTCCACGAGCAAGCCTTGCCACCAAGTAAGCACATACAAGCCTCGCCCCGAAAAGGTTCGACTCAAGCAAGCACATATCTTCGTTAGACTTATCGAACACAATATTGAAGACTCGAGCCTACAACTTAACTATACCAAAAAAGTTGTGGCTCTGAGTTCCTCGGGGCACAATAATGCTTGGGAATACACATCAAAATTGTTCGAGGTGCTTGCATGGGGTAAGACTTTGAGGTGCTTGCATGAATCAAGGCGTTGAAGGAGTTTGAGGTTAAGAACATTTTATTGGGATGAAATCCTGACTTTAGTTATTCAAGAAAACTTATCTTTCCTAAATAACGAACGTGGGCACGTAGGTCCGACCACTTAAAAAGTAAAAAGACGCGGGGTATGCAAGCCCGACAAACTGAAAAGTAAAAAGACGCGAGGCATGCAAGCCCGACAAACTGAAAAGTAAAAAGATGTGGGGCATGTAAGCCCGACAAACTGAAAGTAAAAGCAAAAAGAAAAACACTATGTGAAAGTAAAATAAACTACTTGTAATAAATCTTCAGATTATCAGCATTCCAAGGTCTGGAGAGTGGTCTTCCCGATGTGTCTCTTAAGCTGTATGCTACTTTGCGGACTTGTCTTATGACTTTAAAGGGTCCTTCCCAAACGGGTCCTAACTTGCTTGGGGCATGCCCCACTGCTTCGGCTCTTCTTAATACAAGATTCCCAACCTTGAACTTCCTGGATCTTACCTTGTTGTTGAAGTGTTTAGCCATTGTGTACTGGTAAGATGTAACTCTTATAGAGGCTTGTTCTCTTACTTCTTCAAGGAGGTCAAGGTGCTCTGTTGTGTGCTCCTCGGACCTGGGCTCAAGTCTCCTGAGGTTTGGCGGTCTAGTCTCAATTGGAAGTGTAGCTTCTACCCCAAATGCCAACATAAAAGGGGTCTCTCTAGCTGTGGTCTTGTAGGACATTCTATATGTCCAAAGTATATAGGATAGCTCCTCAGACCAAGCTTCTCTAGCTTCCTCGAGCCTCGTTCTAGGGTCTTGCAAGATAATTTAATTTGTAACCTCAGCTAGGCCGTTGCTTTGAGGATGTACAACCGATGTCAAGCGGTGGTCAATCCCCAAGTTGGTGCAAAAGCTTCCAAACCGTGGATTGTCAAGTTATCTGCCTTATCAGTTATGAAGACCTTGGGTATTCTAAAGCTGCAAAAGATGGACTTCCAAACAAATGACCTCAACTTGGGTTTCAAAATTATGGCAAGGGCCTCGACCTTGGCTCATTTAGTAAAATATTCCACAGTTACGACAACAAACTTCAATTGTCCTTGGGCAAGTGGAAAAGGACCGATGATGTCCACATCCCATTGTTCGAATGGGGCTACACAATGAATAAGGGTGAGGTCCTCGACCAGAGAATGGATGACGTTGCCGAACCTATGACACTTGTCACATCTCTTAACATAGTACACATCATCTATCTTCATGGTAGGCTAGTAATATCCTTATCTTTTAAGTTTAAAGGCTAGAGCCCGATGTCCTTGATGATTCCCGTACAACCTTCGTAGACTTCTGCTAAGGCTTGGGCCACTTCTGTAGGTTTGAGGCACCGAAGTTATGGAAGAGTAAAACTTCGGCGAAATAAAACTCCCTTGATCATGCAATACCTTGGTGCCCAAGCTCAAATGCTTCTTGCCATCTGCAAATCATCCGACAAATTCCCAGTAGTTATAAAATCAACTATTGGGTCCATCTAACCCAGCTCATGCTTAACATCCATGAGGGAGGATGAATGTCTTATGCTTGGCTCTGTTACGAATTTGACGTGAACTGCTCTGTCAAGACCATCAATTCACATGAAGACGAGTCTGGACAAGGCATTGGCCTTACAGTTTTCAATTTGGGATATATTTATAATTTTACAACTTTTGAATCGTCTTTGAAGATCATAAACTCTTAGGTAGTATAGATTCATCTTCTTATCCTTTCTTTCAAATCTCCCATCAATCTGGAAAACTACTAGTTGCGAATCGCTAAAACATTTTATGTGTTCAAACTCAAGATTAATGACAAACTCTAGTGCACTTATAATGACTTCATACTCAGCTTCATTATTTGTAGCATCAAATTCAAATTGAAGTGCTCATTATATTTCTGTATGTCTGTCTGGCCTGAAGAATATGACTCTCGTACCCAAGCGTGAGGAGTTCGATGCTCTATCTACAAATATCTCCCTTTTGTCCATGGCCTCAATGGTCGGGTTATAATTTAGCCTTCAAGGCCTTAGGTTGAGTTCTGCTATGAAGTCGGCCAAGGCCTGTTTTTTGATCGACGGTCGGGGTTTGAACTCGATGTCAAATTTACCAAGTTTAATAGCATACTTCATCAGCCTATTGGACACGTCGGGCTTCTGAAGTATATTCTTGAGCGGTTGATTAGTGAGTAAGACAATTGGATGAGCTTGGAAATATTGTTGTAGTTTTTGTGCTGCTACCACTAGGCAAGAGCTAGCTACTCAGCCAATGTATACCTGGTCTCTACATCAAGTAATATCTTGCTCACGTAGTAGATTGGCTGTTGAGCTTTGTTGACATCTTTCACCAGTATGCCACTTATGGCATTTTTAGAAACTGCCAGTATAAAAATAGAATATCTCCAAGTTCTGACCTCATGAGAACTGGTGGGGTTGCCAACGGTTACTTGAGCTCCTGGAATACCTTCTTGCAATCCTTGTTCTATTCGAAGTTATGATTTTCCCTGAGAGCTTTGAAAAATGGAAAGTATCTATTCTCTGTTTGAGACATGAACCTGTTTAGGGTGGCGACCTCTTTCTTACTCCTAGGAGATTCCATGGAGGTCAGTGTATGTATTTTGTCTGGATTGGCTTCAATTCCCCTGTGCGTGATCATGAAGCCCAAAAACTTGCCTGAGGCTATCCCAAAGGTGCACTTTGCTGGATATAATTTCATGTTATATTTCTGAAGAGTGGAGAATGCTCCTTCAAGATCTGCGATATGTTTCTCTGCCTGCTTGCTCTTGACTACCATGTCATCCACATAGATACTAATATTCTTTCCAATCATCCTAGGAAAGATTTTGTTAATAAGTCTCTCATAAGTTGTTCCTACATTCTTCAATCTAAATGGCATGATCCTATAATAATATATAGTCGAGTCAGCCATAAATGATATTTTCTCTTGATCTTCTTTGGCCATAAGGATCTGATGATATCCAGAAAATACAATAAGGAAGCTGTACAATTTGTGGGCCGACGTGTTGTCCACGAAGCTGTCAATCCGAGGTAGGAGATAGTTGTCCTTTGGGTATGCCTTGTTAAGATCTATAAAGTCGATTCACTCTCTTCATTTACTATTAGCCTTTTTGACGAGGACGATGTTGGCTAGCCAGTCAAGGTACTGAACTTCCCAAGTAAATTGAGCACTGATTAACTTATCAATCTCTTCCCTATGACCTCACGACGGTCTGGTACGAACTGTCTCCTTCTTTACTTAATCGGCTTTGCTTCGGATTAATATTAAGTTTGTAGACCGCAATGCTTGGGTCTATCATTGGCATATCCTTCACATCTCACGTAAACACATCAATATTATGAGATAGGCAACTTATGAGCTCGACCATGAGAGTGGCATCAAGATGTCTACCAATCGCTACCCTCTTACCATGCTCGAGCTCGACCTCTACCAATTTTTCCACTGGAGAAAGTCTTCCTCTAAGGTTGAGCTCGGGTTTGAATGACGAAATTTGCATGACGTTGGAGTTTATTCCCCGAACACTGGTAATGCAGCACTGTCTAACAGCTGATTGGTCTCCATGCAGTACTCCCAAACCATTACTCGTAGGGAATTTCATAACAAGGTGGAAATTAGAAACAATAGCTCTGACCATGTAGAGTAATGGCCTTTCCATAATGGCATTGTAAACCATTAAAACACGGACTCCTGAAATGATGTGAATTCAGTTACTTGCTTTTGATTCGTTCCCAATGTAAGTGGAAGATTGAATACTCGCTCCAAAATGATCGTACTGCCTCCAAATCCTTGAAGTGGGGTTTTAACGGCTTTGAGCTGTTCGACTAAAATCTCCATCTTAGAGTATGCTTCATGAGAGAGTATGTTGGCTACACTTCCATTGTCAACCAAAATCCTATTCGCCTTAAAATTGGCTACGATCGCTGATATGACCAATGCATCATCGTGGATATGATAAGCCCTCCAAATCTTGTGACCTGACATCATCCTCATGCTCGGGGTATACTGCCTGGCATACTTCTTACGTCCAATATTCCAGTCTCCTCCTTATGCTATTTCCCCGATAATAATGTTAATGGTTCCTGCCTTAGGCTTGTCATTCCCTCTTCTTTCGGGACCTTTCTCCTTGTCTTGATCGTTTCTCAGGCACTTATCATGGTTGACGTATGAACTTAGAAATCTCCTTTTTATTATATCCTCAATCTCTCATTGGATGGCTTTACAGTTCTCCCTTATATGTCTGTGATCCTGATGGTAATCACAATACTTGCTCATGTCTCGAGTATTAGGAGGGGACTTCATTCTTGAGGGTCATTTAAGCTTCTTCATATCCTTGATCTCCATCAGAATGTTTGACCTTGAAGTGTTTAGCCAATTGAGTGATGTCGACTGTGTTTCCTACCTGTGTTTGTTTCTGTAAGCTTCTGGACGAGGATTAAAATCGTGTTACCTTTTGTGTTCGAGTTTCTCTGAAGTCGGATGAGGATTTCTCCTCGGGTTCAATGTCTCTTCCATATTAATATATTTTTTTTGCTCAGGTAAGTAGCTCGGTCACGAACTTCAACGAATTTTTTAGTAGAGACATCTTGAAAGCCTCTCATCCTATACATACGTGAGAGCGGAGATTTCTGTTGTTATGTGAAGGTCGGGTATCTAAAGCCTTTATTTATTGAACTGTGTCATGAAGTTATGCAAGGATTCGTTTAGTCATTGCCTAAACTGCTTGAGGGATACAATTGTCTTCTTTATACGTTTGCTACTGGCAAAGAAGGTAGAAAACTTGTGGGCCAAGTCAGAAAATGAAGCAATAGAATTGGGCTCTAAGGTAGAAAACCAATCCCTGGTAGCATTAGTCAAAGTTTGTGGAAAAGATTCACACATCATGGGATCCGGTACCACCTGTAGATTCACGACGTCCATATATACCTTGAAATGGTTAATAGGGTCAGTTGACCCATTATACTCCTTCATGCAGGGGAGTTTGAACCTGTTTGGGAGAAGATATAAAAGCACTTTCGGTGTGAAAGAAGTGTTGGGGATAAATCCTGTCACCCTTTGGGTATTCTTTTACAATCCAACAGTGATTCTGTCTTGTATGAGCTTGGCCAGCTTGCCTGAGTCCACGGTAACTAACCTCAAAGCTGAGTCCACTAGGGGTACACCTGAGGCCCCAGATCTACCATTGTCATGAACTTTGTGAGTATCCTGAGTTAGAGCATCAGTTATGAACCTTCCTGGTTGTCCTACTATTGGCACTTACGGATGCACCTGTGCCAGATGGGCACCCTTTTAGCTTAGTAATTGAGTTAACATTGCAACTTGTTGACTAATTCTTTTAAGGTACCATCGGTAACTAACTGTGGTTGGGGAGTTGGTACTACGATGATTCTTCTTGATGAGCTGGGGGCTCCGAAACAGGTGGTGGGTCTAGTGCGGATAAGCTTGCTCGAGGAAGACCTGATTGTGTGTTGATCATGGCTTTTGGTAGCACTTCCCACAAATGGCGCCAATGATGCTACCAAAAATCGTACCTATTTATTTTCGAGTTTGATGACTGAGAATGAGCACGAACGAGATCTTTTAGTACCTGAAACAAAGGCGTCGATGTGTGTCCTTATCGCCCCTCCAATACTTAAGTTAGAGAGAATTTGTGAAAAAATATATGCTGAAAATTATGTAAAAATGTACCTTGATCATGAATTGGAATGATGTATTTATTGAGGTTGGTAGTGAATTCCTAGTATGATTACACTATTGAAATCCTTAGGAGTTCTACCGTGATTGAAAGTTACAACTTGCTTGGTTTTGTACCACCCATGTGTTTGGATAAAGATAGGGCTCTAGTAGTATAATCCTTTTGGGATGAGGTATCATATTATCAGCAGGACTCTATTTCCTAGGATAAGCCTTGACATGAAGGAGAGTCCTAGTAAGTTAAGGACTGCATGGAGGTTTAGCCATGATCTCGAGGAAGACATAGCGAGCGAGGATTTTTCAATCCCGATAAGACTTGCTCAAGGAGGTCGTGAGGTTGTAGCCAAGTATTCCTCGGCCCCGTGCTCGAGCTCAACCAATATTGGGATTAACGCTTAATACATCCTTGTTGTGACAGCTGTCGTAATACAAATAGATGCAGTGATATTGGAGTGACAGACAATTTCCATTTAAATGACGTGTTCCATTTCTTGTGCCATAATGATTATGGTCAATGCACTACAAGCATAACGCGTGGGCACTGAAATCCATCCAATGGCTACCAATTGATTAAGGTGCCTATGAATGCTATTGTTTTTTCTTCTTCTTTACTATGCCTTTATTCTTTGTTCTCTACTTCAAGTGTTCTAAACTAAAGGCTTCTATAGAGCTTAGCTATGAAACTTCTACTCTCCCTCCTTTGTCTTCCTCAAAATCATCCTTTTAAACATGCCTCCATGTGGAGAAACTGCTAGTGATAGGTGAGTGATAGTGCTTTTAACTATTTGCCTAATGAAGGAGTATTATTTGGTTGGGTGTGTGTGTGTGTGTGTGTTGGAAGGTGATTCTAAAATGGACCCTACAACCATAAACATGGATTGGGATAATATAGTGTTCCAAGGTACCGAATGTCGAAGGATGGGTAGTGTAACACCCCTAAAATTTTATACAGTAAAATTTATTTGTTCTATATGTTATATTTTTATAATTTGAAAAGTTGAGGGACTTAAGTGAAATAAGCAATAAAATAAATTTTCTTTTGACAAAATAATTAGATATTGATAGAGCGAGATTTAGTATATCAATATTGAACTTGTTGGATAAATCATATTAAATCATGTATTTTTGGTGTGAGAAAAATTATTTTGAATAAGATTGAGATAAGTTAGAATCGATCAAAGAAAATATAATTTAATATATATTATGGGATAACTTTCAATTTGACCAAAATTATTGGAATTGGGTATTTGTTCAACCCAAATTTGGTTTCATCATGATTATGTTTGGCAGCCACCAAGTGTAGAATATATAGGGCAAGCCTTTATTTTTAATTAAGAATTGTAATCATTATCCTATTTTGATTGTGATAGGGGTTAGCCAATTTAATATTTTATATCAATGCAAATTTCACCATTTGAAAGTACTCATTATTCAAGTACTAGACCAATAGTGAAATAGTACCAAAACACAAGTGCTTTTAACTATAAATACTGTACAAAAGTCCTGTCATTCACCACAAAAAATTTATACACTCACACGAGAGGAAAAAAGGACAGAGAGATTTTCTTAAAAAGTCAGAATCATTACAGTAGAATATATATACAGTGGATCCATACTGGATCTATACTTGTAATTAAATAAGTTTGAGAGTATTTGCTCTTAAACCTTCTTTCAATAAAAATCATGTTGTTTTAACATGCCTTCAAACACTTCTATTTTGATATACCAATTCGCGTACGGATCTATACAAAATCTAGGACAAAAGGAGTATCGCTAGGTAGGAGGCCGTTAGGGAAACAGGTCCAAAGGATTTACGATAGTGAGGCGAGAACAGATAGAGGATTCCAACTAATTGGGAAAAGGGGTGCGGAATGTATTAAATGTAAGAATTTAAAATGTATGGAAAATGTAGATAGAGGATTCCAGCTGATATACATGTATTAAAAAAATTGAGAAGTATGCAGAAAATTAAACCTTCTTACTGTTTGTAAAGATTGGTTGATCTTTCTTCCGCTTCCTTCAGGTATACCGTTCTTGCCTCACTATCGTGAATCCTTTAGACATGTTTCCCTAATGGCCTCCTACCTAGCGGTACTCAGTTGTCCTGGATTTTGTATAGATCCGTATTCTAATTGGCATATCAAAGTAGAAGTATATAAAGACATGTTAAAATAACATGATTTTTATTAAAAAGAAGGTTTAAGAGCAAATACTCTCAAACTTATTTAATTACAAGCATAGACCCAATATGGATCCACTGTCTTTGAGGGTTTAGCCTTGGGTTTTACACATGAAAATTATTTCAAGAACAAAGAAAAGTTTTCTTTAGAAAATTTCTCCCCCTCTTCCTGTTTTCGAAATGTGAAAAAGGTTTTCACATGCATTCTGTTACATTCCTTCATAACTTTTCAAATCTATCAAGGTAAGAGAATCTTGTGCAAGTGGTTCATTTCTTTATGCTTTTAGATTCAGTAATTTAAGCATGAATTTTCAGTGGATCCTCGAGTTCTTTATTTGTTCAAAGACACGTCTATTAATTAGTTAACTGATTATGTTTAATTTTTTTAGTGGAAGAAGGGCGGTACCTCTAAAATTTTATTAATATGTCCTCACTTGTGGTGGAGAAATACTGTGATTACAACTAAAATGAAGCAAAGCAATAAATAGGGAAGTACTACTTCCCTTATAGCAAAAGTAAAGCAGTAAACAAAAAGTACTACTTCCTGACAGTAAAAGTAAAGTAAAGCAATAAAAAAGGAAGTATTATATCCCTTACAATAAGTGCAAATGTGAGAAAAAATAAAAGTAAGGGGGGATACAAATAGTCAAACTCTAATGTTGGGCAAGCCATAGTTGTCAATCTGAATGAGCGCCTCGATATGTTGTGGTAAGTCGGTTGGTCCATATTCCTGATATCTACGATGATGCTAACTCTCGACAGCAAGTGCATCTGCAACTTGGTTCTCCTCTCTGATGATGTGGGAAACCGTATTTCTATTAAAGGAAATGATATCTGCAATTTTTCTGAGTATCCCCTGGATAGGCCACGATCTGCCACCTCTGGTGATGCAGTGAATGGCCACAATTGAGTCTGCTTTAACCTAAATATCTGACAAACCAAGATCTCTAGCTAGTAGTATCCCATTGCGAATAGCCTTAAGTTCCGCCTTTAATATTGTACATTGTACATATGAACCTAAGAAGGCCCTGATACATTTTCTTACGTAATCCCTAATGATGCCTCCTCCACTCGGAAACCCATCCTTGACATAACTATCGGTGTTGATCTTGACAGAAATACCAAAACAATTTGCAAGCTATATGTCATTACGTAAATGTAACGATCGAAAAAGTCCACCAATATGGAGGAAGGATATCATACGATAAACTCTCCAAACAATACGTCTTGAACTCATACGTATGTTCCTATGCTTTGCATTATTCCTCCCAATCCAAAGAAACCAGAAAATCAATAGAGAAATAACGGTGCGAATGTGCCCGGTCCTTGCAAACTAAGAAATCTCTGTCTGACACTCTTTCCTACACTCATGGTAATCTTAAATAAGGCCCAAAAATGTTGCCAATGATCTGAAATACTGCTACCAGTAAAAATATGAGCGATGGTCTCAATCTCTGAATAACACTGACGTCAAGATGCCAACTGACTGCCTATCCTCCTCTGGATAATAACATCAACTAGTATAATAGTCCTGTCATAATCTCCAACAGAAGAACGAAATGGAAGAAGGTATGATACGGCTCCATAGTAGATGAAATGAATCATACACTGGCCTGCTAGAGCAGATCAGTTGCCATGCTGATTTGGTAGTAAATCTACCGTCTGGTGTGGCCCTCCAGAAAATACGATCCAAGAAATTCATGCATAGTGGAATGGCAGCAATCTGCTCTGCTATAGCGGATGGAAGAGCCTATAGTAATCGCCTAAAATCCTATCCAATCTCATCGAAAAAGTCCTGCATCATCATAGATGTGTGCTGTCTGTGTAGGAAAATAGATGCTAATGTAGAATCACCCATCTAACAATCATGCCTAAAGAAGATCTGCCCTATCCCAAGGCTCCACGCAATGTGTGTCTCGGCGCATGGTCCAAATCTCTT
>CAIGRO010186860.1:0-13795 GCA_903798355.1 Fraxinus baroniana
ATCTACACCCTACATGGTTATGAAAATTGGTCCACTGAACAATTATATGAAAATGGGTGACGCGTCCTATACCATATGAAAGTCTTCGATCTATGGTCAACACATTAGACAGTACTAATTTTGTCCATATTGTACCATCCAATTCTATTTGATACCTTGTATCAAATATTTCATAAGGGTAAGTTTTTGTACTGCACAAATATAAAAATAATGAGTAGCATAAAAGTTTGAATATTGATCTCGTGAAGTTAACGATGTTTACCTTTTAAGACGAAACTTTTAAATTTAGTATCCTACTTGAGTAAAAAATTTCGAACATTTCGAGAAGAACCACTATGTTGTGAAACATGTTAAGCGATACAATTCTACCTTGTTTAAATATAAAAGCATTTTTTCACATATAAATGTATGACATATTAGTAGAGATAGTGTCCCGTCACTCCCTCTACTGTCACATACTAAATTACAATAACACTAGGTCATAATCATAAAGTGGAAATTAGACTAAAGTCATAATTTTAAAGATTGTATTTCAAAATTAATCAATTTATCCAAACGTCACCTCCACCACACCACATCCCAATTCACTCCAAATATATTTTCACCTCCTTCCCTCTTTCTCTGTCTGTACCATTTTTCTTTTCTTTCTTCATTGGAGCGGTGCGCTCAGAGCGTCGATGATCTGAGCCGCTGTGTGTAGCGACGATATGTTTGTCGTCATCGCAATAGTTTTGTGTTTTTTGTGACTCCTTTGCATAGTTGGAGCAGCGACAGATCGGAATTGAGCGTCATTGTGCGCAGCAATATGTTCGGATTGAAGAGGTATGGTGGATTGGAGGAATCTATTAGGTGTTGGGATCGAAGATGTGATGAGCACAGTGGCCATTCCGTCCAGTTTGCGATGGTTGTGATGTTCGTTGCAGTGGCGGTGGTGGTGTTGATGTGGCGGTCTGGTAAGTTAGTGGTAATCGTGGCATGACATCCATGTTGCTGTGAAGTCCGGCCTGGTTGTGGTGTAGTAGTGGTGTTGGTGGTTGGTCAGCGGTGGTTGGATGATAGTCGTGCATGTGATTATTGGTGGCGATAGCATTGATGGTGGTTGTGGCGGTGGTGACGGTGGTTGTGGCGATGCGTTTCTGTTGGTGGTGGAGGTAGTAGTTGGTGGTGCGGTGGTCGTGGGTGGGTAGGATGATGGTGGTGATTTTGGTATTTTTAGGTGATGGTTCGTTGCTGGGAGGTGATGGTGGTGGTTCCTGCGACGGGGGTTCGATTGTCATGTTGTTGGTGGCAGTGGTGAGGTGATGGTCACAAGTGTTGGTTGTGTCGTTTGTGACCATTAAATTCATTAATTTGTGATCGATACACAATATGTAACCAATGAAAAATATAAATTGTGATCAAGAAATAGTGTGCGATCTAAAAAATTGTTAATTTGTGGCCGATAATTTGACAATTTGTGATTGTCTACTAAGTTGTGACTTATAATATTTGTGACCGATGAATAAGTTGTGACGTATAATTTTTTTTATTTGTGATCGATGAATAAATTGTGACTTATAAAATTCTTGAATTGTGACCGTAAAATAATTTGTGATCTATAAAATTTCTGATTTGTGATCGTAATTCGTAAAATAATTTGTGACTTATAAAATTTCTGATTTGTGAATGATGAACAAATTGTGACATATAAAATTTTAGAATTGTGACCGTAAAATAATTAGTGACGTTTTAATTTTTTATTTGTGGCCGATGAACAAATTGTGACATATAAATTTTTAGAATTGTGACCGTAAAATAATTTGTTACATGTAAACTTTGTGATTTGTGACCAATTAATAATATGTGACAAATTATATAGAATTGTGACCTTAATATATTTAATTATTAAAATATATGTATAATTGATTAATTTATAAATAAAATTTAAAAAATTTTGAGATTTGAAATTTTAAAAAAATCTGATATTTAAAATTTTAAACCTCATCTCTTAAATTTAAAATTTGTGTAATTTGGTAAGAAAGAGGTCCAATCCAATGTGCACACAAGGTACGTCTTGTAGATTTTATTTTTTTTAAAAAAATAAACACATTGTCTTCTTTTTTTTTTCAATACTTTTAAGTTTAAATTTTTAGATAAGATGATTCAGCAACATGTTAGCTCGGTAGAATATATTAAACAAAAGAATGATAGATCTAAGAAACGTTATTATACGATTTCAAATGATCTAGTTGTATTGAATTTATTTAGTAAATTTAAATAAAATTGAATATGGATTCATGTAGTCAATTTTCAGTTTATTGAGAATAAAAGAACTTTCTTCAAACACCAACTAATTTAAACATGAAAATTTGATTGAATTTTTGTTTTGATTCAAACACATCAAATCAATACTATATTTTTGCATTTTGGGCATTTTTTATTATAGAATTAGCTATAGTTATATAAAAACTTGCATAATAAAATTTACAATAATGTTATTTATAGTCAGCAACTACAATAATTATCCAATGTGATATCTTATTATTTAAGACATTAATGTTTTTGTAATTCTGTTGTATCAATGTTTAAAATAACAGGATGTCATATACGATGACTACTGTAATATTTGATTATGAATAACATTATAGTAAAATTGAATAAATTTGTAGGTACTTGTAGCAAAATCTATGAGTTTTTTCCTGTATTTGTAGCATTGTTCAGTAAAATTTATAACTTCTTGTGTAATATTAACGCGGATTGTCATATAAGTTAAAAATAAATAATGTTTACAAAAGTTCATCTTCAATGCAATATGACTAGCCCCTCAAACCCGGTGTAAAAAAAATAAGAATAAGAAGATGAGTAAAAGTTGGTGTATAAGAAGTTATTTTATTATAAAAAGTAGTGTAGTTATTGAAAAGGAAGAAAAAGTTGGTGTATAAAGGGTAGTGTAATTGGTCAAAATGCATTCTTTTAGAAATAATGTGCACCAAACGGGGAGTAAAATTGTCTTACTAAAGTGGCAAGAAAAAAATAGACGTATATGTCAAACTTCGAACTTTACAAGTTTAGGCGAAGCCAATGCATAAAAAACATTTTCTTATTTTAAAATTTTAAATTACACATCTTTAATCATTTTAAAAATTATTTAATTATCGAAATAATATATACCTAATATCTAAAATACTATATTTACTTAATAATTCATATAATTAGTTAATTATGCAATTTTCAGGTTTTCGAAATATGAAAATTGGATTTTTTTTTCATAGTTTTAACTTAAACTAGACAAGTCCTACTTGAAATTTTCTAATGTATTTTCATTTTTGAATTTTATACATATATAGCCATTTAAAATCTTAAAACTAAATCACATAAAATGCTTTTAAAAAAATTAATAAAAAAAACTAATGAAGCGTGACTAGGTACTCATTGTCAAGGTTTGTCGTTTTATGTCTGAGCCTCGAGCCTAAACAAAAATATTGGAGGCCCTCTATTAAAATTTGAATAGGATTAGGTTGCAGTATCATTTCCAGATTATATACAAACGCTATTTGGTTTGGTTAATAACTTTTCGCCCCAATTTGATTTGGATTAAAATTAAATTAACAATTAACAATTAACTTTAATTATACATTTCATGATATTTATAATTTTTCAACCATATATTTCATCATTTTTTATTTATTTATTTATTTTTTTTATCTACACCCTACATGGTTATGAAAGTTGGTCCACCGAACAATCATATGGAAATGGGTCCCATACCATATGAAAGTCTTCATAAAGGTAAGTTTTTGTATAGCACAAATATAAAAATAATGAGTAGCATAAAAGTTTGAATATTGATCCCGTGAAGTTAACAATGTTTACCTTTTAAGACGAAACTTTTAAATTTAGTATCCTACTTGAGTAAAAAATTTCGAACATTTCAAGAAGAACCGCTATTTTGTGAAACGTGTTAAGCGATACAATTCTACCTTGCTTAAATAAAAGCATTTTTCACGTATAAATGTATGACATATTAGTAGAGATAGTGTCCCGTCACTCCCTCACCCCGTCCTGCCTTAGACGGGGCGAGAGCGGGGCTTGCCCAGTTTTTTTTTTTTTTTTTTAAAAAATTTACAGTTAACTAATTTTTTTTTAATCTGTAGCTAATTATTATTTTTTATTCTTCATGGGCATGGGTTTGGAGTGGGCCCGGGGTGAGCTTTTTTCCCACATTCAGGGCAGAGCAGGTTTTTTGCCATCACTACATATTAGTACTAAATAGTAGTAAAAATATCGACGATTTTACTAAATTTATTTTTATCTACTATTGTGCATTAGAAATTATAACAATTTTTTCTTTGCCGGGCAAAGATCCAATTGTGTGCTATCTCGACACTTGCATACTTCATAGAACGTTAAAATAGCATGTCATTTCCCCCTTTTCATTTGCTGATTCATTATAAATATTACATTACTAAACAATAACATGCTATGAAAGTCAATTGAAATGTTAAAATAATAGCTGGGTCAGGAATAAATAATTAAATGTTAAGGTTATTAATAAGAAAGTCGAATATCAATTTTTTATTTTTTGAATTGTCCAACAAGATTGGATAGGGCGTTGCACTTTTAACGATCGATTTGAATGATAAGATGCAAATCCTTCCTCGAACGATTTGTTTCACACTAACTAAAAGGTGACATATAATATCCATGAATACAAAGAAATGAATTAGTGAAAATATGAATTGCCTCCTTTTATATGGATATGTCCCTACTTACTAATATGACCGTTTTATGTTTTCTAATCTTAATTTTATGAAAAACAATCTTATCCTTAACACTTCCATTTGGTACAACAAAAAGCAAAAAATAACATTAGGAGTTAAATGTGGTGAGCCGATCGAAGTGTGTCTCGGCTCCTTCCACGAACTCGCTCTTGGTGGGGGCGAGTTGAACCTCACCATTTCCTCCTCCATTTTTTGTTTGAAATAACTTTTTCACTCACTTATAATGAGTTAGCCAGCACGAGAAATTAACTGATTGATATGTGCTCGCAGTTTGCCCCCATTTAATATCTTTAATTTAATGACATGCACAAAGAGAACCATATATATAATTGTGCCCACAATTTTGAAAATCAATGATTAAAACCATTATACCCTTTTGAGTAAAGTCTTTGGGAGAGAGAGTGTTGGTTCAAATTTTGAAACCATTTGATTTGCATTTTAGGGGTAGGTGTGATGTATGAATCCAACTTTAGCATCCCATTCCCATCTAGACCATGTGGGAGGGATTGGTATGTATAGTATAGGTATATATGTCATCCTAATTTTGATTTTGAACTAGGTTTTTCTTGTTTTTATCATTTAAGACATTGAGACAAGTACAGAAAATTATGGTCCCAATCAATAATAGAAGAATCCTTTCTACTGGTCCAAGCACTCACAAAGTGGAGGGGAGATTTGTGGTCTTCAAAGGTGATTGTGAAGAAGAATCTAGCACAAATTTGAATGAGGACAAATATTAGAAATCACACCATTAGTCCTCATCTCATTACACGAATAGCACGCTCTTCTAGCACAAATTTGAATGAGGACGAATATTAGAAATTACACCATTAGTCCTCATCTCATTACACGAATAGCACGCTCTTCTAGCACAAATTTGAATGAGGACAAATATTAGAAATCACACCATTAGTAATTATAAAAAGGTTGAAGAGCAAATTTCTCTCATTTGAAGGTTGGTGACTAGAATCATAAAATCATACCCGATTGAAACAACATTGAAGTTGTCCATCGGAGGCTCTTTGGCACGACAACTAACACTTTGGACATCATTCTACTAAATCATAGAATATGAAATATATGGAGAATAAACACTTGTGCGTACGTTATGCAAGACTTTCATACTTAAATTTTTATGCTCTTTATATAGTCGTAAACTATTATCATTATTATAGAATTATATGTGAATTAGTAAAATTGTAACACCACGATCAAATATGAGAAAAACGTCGGGTACAAGATGGGTGCACGGGTTTATTTCCATTTGTAGTTATCATTACAATTTGGACCATTTGTTCTGCAAGGTGCTATAATGTTCCTTTCATAGTACCTTTTCTATTGCACTATGCACAAACATCCTTCCGCAAGGATTGACAACTAAGAGCCTGTTTGGTAGAGATTAAAATCGGATTAAAATTGAAAAATTAGCCGTTATTGTTGACTTTTATTAGACGAGTGTTACCCAATAACGACCATATTTTCAATTTTAATTAGATTTTAATTGTTGCCAAACAGACTCTAAATTGGACTAGCACGAGTGGATTATTGAGTCTACCTTTTTTAGGGTTTTTATACTTATGTTTAAATACGTTTGACTCCATTCACACTTGGCTGTGTTTTTTTAATCCTCTCTCATTTTCTTGATGGGCAGAGGGGTATTGCTGGTTGTACAAGGCCACATGGGCCTTGTACTACCAGTATAATTGTGGGTCGAGAAACAGCGACTTCAATGACAGATTAGTTTCATCGTTATTGATGATGTATTATCGGAGCTTGTTTGGTTTAGATTTTTTGGAGGAAAAATTGATTTTGAATGGTGATATGATGGGAAATGTGTGGTTGAAAAAGAAGAAAAAATTATTGATATGATGTAAAGTATTATTTTATTGAAGAATGTGTGGTTGAAAAATGAGAATTAATTTACTGTAAAATTGTAAAATCTAAACCAAACAGGCCCTAAGCTTTTTGCTATTTGAAACAATTCCATCGTATGTTGACAATGTTCAACTTCCCCAAAAAAGAAGAAAAAATTATTGATATGATGTAAAGTATTATTTTATTGAAGAATGTGTAGTTGAAAAATGAGAATTGATTTACTGTAGAATTGGAGAATCCTAACCAAACAGGCTCTCGATATCTTTTCAATAATTTATTATTAATTATTTGAAATTAAGGACGTGTTCGGTAGATATTAAAATTAAATTAAAATTGAAAAACTACTCATTATTGTTGACTTTTATTAGACGAGTGAGACCCAATAACGGTCATATTTTCAATTTAATTGGATTTTAAGCTGTGCCGGACATGACCTAATACTAACAGAAACAACATTGTCTATTGATCGTCTATAGTAATTATTAGGATGTGTTTGAGCCACATTATTTTGGAAGAATGTTTACTGGAATAGTAGATTGATGAAAAATGTATGATTGAAAAAGAAAGAAAAGTTATTGATGTGATAGAAAATATTATTTTATTGAAAAATGTGTGGTTGAAAATGAATAAAAGAATGGAAATGAAAATTTTAATATGAACCAAACAGGGGCTTAGAGTACCATAATACTGTTATGATTTTGATATCCGTGATATTGCGTTTTCTTGAAAAAACAATTACGATATTTCTAATTCAATTGTCAGCTCAAATTCAATCAAACACTAGTACGGGATGTATAATTGAGTCAATAAAATAAATTTATCATACGTTTCACTTCTTTAAATTTGAAAATATAAGTCGCCTAAGAAAGTCCATGGTTAGTATACACACTTCAAAATTATGTATATCTCCATAATTGCAATGTATGTCTAGATAATAAATCTTATTAACACCCCCAAAAGACAATGTTTTTAATGCTCATAATCAATTTAATGGCAGCATTCTTAAATGTTGTACAAACACCATTAGCATGTGTCCCCTACTAACATGCACACTATCTATTCAAATTTTCCCATAAATAAACAACATTATAATACAAACGTGTTTTCATTTGTCATGCTATAATAAATTGTCTAGTATAGATACATTTGATACGCTGGGCTAAGTATTATGATTTATAAATATTTAACATTCTTTTGTAATCATATTTAGAGGGTGTTTGGTAGAGATTAAAATATGATTAAAATTGAAAAATTAGTCGAGTTATACCGAACACGCCCTTAGTTTTGTCGAGTTGAAATACTATAATGATATACAAGAATTTAATTTCTTTTAATTAAATTAATTCTCTGTGAAAGAAAGTCCTACTTCATTGCATAGAGAACCTGAATTATATGAAGTTAAGAAAACAAACCATTTAACCTTAGAGCCAGTATGGTGACAAGAATCATATCAAGTTTCTAAGAAAACCATAACTTAGAATAGGAAAACAAGTGAAACGATAAACTTGTTTGTTCCTAGAAACCAAGTAACATGACCAGTAAATCAAATGGACCGTTCCCTCATATAGCTTCCTTATTGGGGATTCTAAGCTAAAAGGAAACGTACATCTTGTACTCGATTTCATGTCAAGTCTCCAAAATCATGGACGTAAATATAGCTAAGAGGCGAGGTTTATAGGACCTGCCTTGCGCCATAGACGTTAATTATAAGCTGGAGAAATATTTCGAATCCGATACTAGCTAATAATCCTATAGGCAAGGAAAGGAAAACCATTCCACAAGTTGTCTAACCCTTTGTTTTCTTGCTTGCTTTCGTTTAAGAAAGACTCGTTGCTTTAACCTAATCAAGTTCAGTGCTGTCTATCATTCCAAAGTTGTATTAATAGTTTTTAATAATGTTGACTTGTGTTCGTCTCCACATAACGGCTCCCGACTCCCGTCACGGCTATATATACGGGCAGTTTTCAATACACTTTACTATCACTCACATCTCTCTCTCTCTCTCTCACTCACACACACACAGTAGTAGGTGCAAGAAAGTTTTCTGAAGTTTGAATTGGTTGCGTGAAGAAGAAGAAGAAGAGTGGTATCTTTGTTTTTCATTGAGAGAATTCTCACACACACAGAGTTGGTGTTTTTCTTTGTCTTATTGAGAATGGGAAAGAAAGATCAGAGACAGAAAGAAAATGAGAAAATTCAAGCTGTACTTCACCTTCTTAGAAAACAAGCTCCCCTCACTCTCAAAAAGGTTAATTCACCTTCCACTGTGTTTTTTGTGCACAAAATATACGTACAAGTATACAAGAATACGCATATATTACACAGCATGTGCATTTTGTAAGTTGAATAATGTGACTTAATTTGTGGTTGTCAGTAGGTAGCATACCCAAGATTCAAGTGCATACAGTTTAATAAACAAAATTTTAGCTTATTTTTGGTATTATAGCTTATTTTTTTATGTTCTGTTAGCATGAGAAATTTTGTAACAACGCTTGTGTGGAGAGGTTTTTAAAAGCAAGAGGCGGTAATACGAAGAAAGCGGCAAAGCAGTTGAAAAATTGTCTTGCTTGGAGGGACTCCATAGGCACTGGTATTTTACTCTCTCTTTTCAGCTTATTTTTGTCGCTTCTTTATAACTTACACTGTTCGAATCTAAATATCACTTGTTTTCGATGTAAAATAGGTTTCATCTCACGTTTTTCACTCACTTTTTCTGTGTCTGTGTCTTCTTGTTTCTTCTATTTTTGTTCTTTTTACCCTCAGAATCTTGCTTTTCTATAATTTTGATTTGAAACTTGTCCCATTGAACTACTCAAAAACTGACTTCTGTTAAAGTAGATTATCCCAAAAGAGCAAAAAACTGATTATTTTCGCCCTTTTTGGCCTTTTTTTTTTTTTTAATTATGAGACCATTTGATAGCCGATGAATTCCCTGCTGAGCTTGCCGAAGGTGTAGCATATGTTGCTGGCCATGATGATGAATCAAGACCTGTCATGGTAAATTTTCACCCTTTTTTTCTAGAATTTTACCTCAAAATTCAATTCGTTCTCCTAAATTTAGGTAAAAAAAAAAAAGGGAAAAGGAAAATGAATTCCTATTCGAATCGAAGGACTCAGAGCTGTGGTTTTAGTAACAAAGACTTCATTTTTCTTGGCAGATATTCCGAATCAAGCAAGATTATCAGAAATTTCATTCACATAAACTGTAAGATAATTGATATGTGCCTTATTATTTTTTACTTTTTTGAGGTACATTTTTATCTATAATTAATTTTTTGGTGATTCTTTTGCAGATTTACCAGATTGCTGGTGTTTACACTAGAAGTGGCTACTCAAACTATGGAAAAAAATGTTGAACAATTTGTTCTTCTCTTTGATGCCAGTAAGTTCATTTTCTTCAAAATTTCACTATATTTTTTATCCATCGTCATCACTTTTTCGAAAATATATAGGGCGTGTTTTTAGGTTCGACTAGACACTACCGCATAAGATTAATAAAAATTTGTCTCTCGCCATGTTCAACACAATCTACTATTGTGAATTTGACGTACCAATGGGGGTATAAATGTCATTTCAGTACATTCTCTGTCATACCAAGTCAAAAGGCAGCTTTTATCTCAGTTGATAGCATCTTGGATTCAGCAGACAACTTTAAATCATGCTGAAATACCTCAAGACACGCCTTTTGTTAAAATCATAATTTTCATTAATTTTCAATGTCACGCCTAATCACTTAACTGATTATCAATTATTCTTAATTAAGTATGAATGGAACAAATAAGCAGAGAATGGGGACTCAAAACTTTTTCAGAAATTGTCTGAAATGCCCTTGAAATGTCATGGTCATGTCAGGGGATATAGGGTACACAGGGTCTTTCATTTTTGGGCTCAATCATCTTATGCAAACGAGTAATGTTATTCATACCCATTGAGATTACAACTCCAATCTATGTGACGTTAATGAATTTTGCTATTTGTCCAAGACGAAGTGGGTGCATGTGGCTCACCTTGACCATGTCACTCCAGCAAAATCCATACAAAATTGGCCATAGTTCTACTTTTTCGAAAGGTAGAAAACCCAACAGTTATTTGAATTTTCTTGACTTTTTAGTGGGATCTTTAGGATAAATATTTTCTTTTGGGGAGTGGTGGGTGAGTGGGTGGGAGGGAGAAAACCTTCTGTGATGATGGTGTGATGATGGTCTAATAATCAAATTATGACATTTCGGATTTAAATGATTTAAATTGTAACATCTCATATGTTGAGTGAGAACAGATAAAGAAATAAAGTGGGTGAGCAAACCTACCAACATCCAATGTGTTATAACTTTAGTGGTTCAGAGTCCAATTTATTATGATTTGAATAGACAATCCTACCATGTGTGCTTTAATGATTGCATCATTGAATTTTTTTTCGAACACGGTGTGGGATAAGGTTTTCGCTAATTCTTGATGTTGTCGAAGGTGGGGGTGTGATGAGGTTTTTGTTAATTCTTGCTGACCTTAAACAATGTGAAAATGCAGGCCTTTTCCGATCTGCATCAGCTTTTATGAACATGTTGCTGGCAACACTGAAGATCTTAGTCGACTATTATCCAGGCAGGCTTCACAAGGCCTTTGTCATTGACCCTCCTTCCCTCTTCACTTATCTTTGGAAGGTACGTCGTCTCGAAGTTAGATGGTAATCAAGAATTTTTGTCGTATTTTTGTTGACGCCTCTCACGAACGATGCACATTTTCACTTCTCGTGTGGAAGTTCCATGATAGTCGAGAACTTTTTCTATATTTTACGTGTACAAGTTTTGAACTTATATATCACATTCAGGCATTATGTTGATTAAACCATATGCCTAAAGTTTTGATAAACAACCTTTATAAATTGGGACTAAAAAGATGAGTTGATTATTTTTTTTGGGATCGAATTCTTAATATAGCAAATTATTTTAATTGCTATTACTAACTTGTGTTTTTATTGTTGTAGGGAGCTAGGCCATTTATTGAGTTATCCCCACTCACTATGATAGTGTCATCTTTGGACTTTGAAGAGTCTTTGGAATTCAATGATCGCACATCATACGCATGGGAAGCACCACTCCGTTTAGATCCTTCATTTGTGCCATCAACCAATAAAGTTGGCTCGTGTGCTCCGTCAAGATTTTCATTCGCCATCTCGCAACATCTTGATTCACTCAAACCTTGGTACTTGACGTTGAAGGATACATCGACGTCTAAGGTGGGACCCACAACGGCATCTTTGGCTTCCTTTGGTCCCACCATCTCGCCCCTTAATGCTCGATCCTACTCGTTTACATCGCCAACTACCAGAGGGCCATATGGCAACATTGGAAGCGTAAAGAAAGGCTTCTTCCCATCAACACCAATGCCACAGAAAACCCAAACACTGGATCCATCAATGATCAAGCATCCAAGGACGCCAAGGCCTTCATTCCTCCAATCGCCTGCATTGTTCTTCAAAAAAGGCTTTCAATTAACTCGAACTGAAAAATCTAGAGAATCATTTATCCCATTTTTGAAATTTTATCGCCGACCCTATGATGAGATGGTTTATAGGTTGAAGATGAGGCCTCCTCTAGGTGGCCTCATTTCCATCGTCTCTCCACAGCTCAAGCGAGGACACATGTCGATCTCTCACCGATTTTGATCAAATAACAAGAACGTATGATATTGTACTAAACAAGCACTTTGGTTTGTGTAAGACTGTGGCATGGAACTAAGATATCATGGTCAAAACGGTGAACTTCACACCGGAAATTACTTATGAGCCAAAAATCTCCTAACACCATTTTTTATGTTTAAAATTTTGCATTGCTGTTTATGTATAATTTTGAAGTTATGAAATGAATTAACGGAAAAACTTGTTAATCAATATGATTTCTTTTAGATTAGATATGGTTTGGACCATGAACTAATGCCACGATAATAATGGAATAGAGTTTATTTAGAGGTAAATTGGGTTGTGCCAGATCTTTATGCTTAATATTTTTATGGGTTGGAACCTAGGTAGCCGTTCTATTTTCTTTTAATAAAGGCTCAAGTGGGATTAGTTTACACATGGGTCGTGAACCGCTAGAGCCTGATTGGACTGAGTTATCAACTTTGGGTCGAAAACACAACTACACAAAAATGCACAAGAACTTGTCAGAAATGGGACTAAGGGGAAAGTACATTGAGATGCGTAAAACCCGTTTGGCGAAGGATAACGAGTTGTACGATGAGATCAAATAGAAGGAGAAATATGCTTGTGTTTTTCTCAGAAAAAATTGATAAAACTGTACTTTTTTCGTTTGGAATTTTGATCAACTTCAATTCTAGCTAGATTGGTCTTCGGTTGTACTGTCAATAATATAAAATTAGGCCAAAGTTTGACAAACCCTTCTCTTTGTAATCTTCTTGTTGGTAGGATATCGTTTGGTCTAATTGTACGCAAAAGTCAATTAGAGCTTCTAAAGTGGTGAATCCATGATCTAAATTCAGTTAGGGTGGACCTTGAAAGTCGTTTATTAATATTTAATTAAATAATATTAAAAATTATCCAATTTATATGTGCTCGACTGAAGTAGTGGCGGAACTACATGTACCACTAGACTAGAATGGATTTTCATTTCGATTGAAAAAATTATTCCATAATCTGAAAAATGCCTTAATTTATTTTTCAGTTAGAATTGATTAAAAGAAAAAAAGATTACGGTTGAATTGAGCCCAACATCTTCTCGATTGGTTTTTCTTCACTTACCCTAATTTTCTAAACATAAATTCTCAAATCACAAATCAAAACTCATAAATGATAAATTATAATTTATAACATAAATTATTTATCATAAATCACAAATTCACAATTTTTATTTGAATGTCAAATTATCAATTAACTCATAGAACATAAATAATAACTCATAAGTCATAAATAATAAATAAAACAAAAAAGAGAGGGAGAGGGAGAACGACATAGGAGTGAAGGATAAAGGCATTCATTAGTCACTATTCACGGGGAGGTCTGATTGTCCGGAGTCTGTCGATGGCACCTCATCGACGTCGTCGTCACCAGTAGCTGCCAGCATGAGCAAGAGGTGGAGGCGTGACACGTAACTAGAGCTTGGAGGAGGGTTTGCTGCGTAACATTCTGTTAGAAATTTTAATAGTTG
>CAIGRO010186861.1:0-17290 GCA_903798355.1 Fraxinus baroniana
GAAATGCTTTTGATACCTTGGGGAAATTCATATGAGACGCAGTCATTATGGCAAAATTTAGGCAAAATGTTTTCAGCTAAGATGTCGAGATATATTTTAATGCTTTTAAGTGACAACTCATTAAGTGAAATGTGATAATATAGTTCTAATTAGCTATGTCAACGAGCCGGGGGGAAAAAAAAAAGCTCGGGCTCGGCTCGAATTTTTTTGGGCCCAAGCCGAGCTTATCAAAGCCCGACCAAAAAATGAGGCTAGGACCGAGCTTTTGGCCTGAGCCTTAATCGGTCGAGTCGAGTTGCTGCCTGCAACTTTTCAAAAAATTTAGTTTTTTTTTTTTTTTTAATATGGGTAGGCTTGGCCTGAGCCCGAGCCCGAGCCAGGCTCAGCTAGGGCTTTTCCCTGGCCGAACCCGAGCCGCTAAGTTTTTTTGTCATCCCTAGTTCTAATTATATGTGTCCAAATTGTACGATTGATTCATACACTTAGATAATATAATTCTTAGTTTTTTCTGCATCATGAGGTCTAATTGTAGTAAAAATTCAAGTAACAGTATATGCAATTAAAATTAATGTTTAAGCTTGCCCCAAATATAAGAAACTTACAAAATATTTTACAAACACGTTCACGTGGATACAAATAATGTGAATTATATTAAGAAAATATATCATATTCACAAAAAATAATCTCTCTTGTATCACTCACAATCGCATTCTAGAAATATATGCACTGTTGGAAAAAAAAAGCTATAGATACTAACCAGTAGAACCAAAATGACAACAACAATTTTCTCAAGCTTAGAGAAAACTGATGGGATTGGCATACTTAGAGAAGAATGAAAGAAATTTCTTTGTCATTGTCTCATGGTTTCTAAAAAGGGGGATTTGAAATCGACCAAATGAGAGATGATAAAGATAAAAGAAATGAAGACGCATAAACATCTACGAATTGTGGGAAAAAGAAATTGAAAAAAGAGAAGAAGAAATGAGAAGTCATGCACAAGATGGACGGTTGTGTGAAGAAGGGAGGAAAGAAGCGTGGGAGATTGCGTGAGAAAATGAAATGATTAAAAACACAGTACTGTCATCCTTAAGATAAAATAAAAGGGATGAAATTGGAATAAAAATATATGGCATCAGAATGATGGCCTAATGATGCCTTATGAATAGTGCTCCAACTTTTCTTTTGTTTTATATATTGTATATGATGAGATCTGATATGAATTGTATGAATGAATGAATATGAATACAGATGTATGGATAAGGAGTGAGAAATTGTCAAGTGAAAGCAATGAAACTTGAAGAAAGACAAACATAGAATCTAGTGGAAATCTTGTAGGCCATGGCCGTCAAGGTACTCAATTGAATGATACATTTAGCTTCCCTTTGGTGAATTTTATAAATTAATTTATAAATAGTAAAACTTATCATTATTATTATACATTTCGACGAATTCACAAATATTGTCAACTTATTCATCGCTCATTTTTATCTATTTATAAATAAATGGTTTGTATATGGATTATTCTATATATACATTATTGTTTACATTAAGGATGATATCTCCCCCTATGTGTCAAAATTTGGCTAATGATGTGAAAGGAGATGAGAAAATCAAAGACAATGATGGTGACGTGTGAAAAGATGTCAAAGTTAATGTAAAAAATAATGTATATGTAGCATGTTTGTTTATATATTATTTCCAAATAAAAGCTTAAATGTTATCTTGTTATCAACTTTTTACTTTTATTATCCTCTGTACTCAATAATTTTAGCTATCCAACTTTTGCCCGCATTCTTCTTCTTTTTTTTTCTTTTTTTTTTTGTCTCGTATCATTTTGCTTACATTAGTTATCACTTCAATCATCTTGATTATTGTTTAGATGTGCCCAATAATACTATAACTTTACTATAATAAGATAAATATTTCGAGTGTTATTCAATAAATAATAGTTATTTATTTATATAAAAGGGAGTTATATTATATTTTGAGTATGTGTATAAACTATAAAGTGTCTTCGATTCGATTGATGAGTGAAATACAAAATGAGATCAGATGGTTAGTACATTATACAATATTTTATATATTGATCGAGAGATTTATTAATAAAGGTTGTAGAATAAGAGGGGCATTCTTTTTTGTGAAGGTTGTAATAGTTTCTACCTACTAATCAGGTATGTAGTTTGTCCTGTCCACGTCGAGAGGATATTGAGAACAGTGATACTAGTACGCTTGATATATCAAGAAGTGTATTGGACATGACTATTATTTGTAAGATTTTAAATTCAATGCATGACCGTGCTAGAAATGATTCAATTCTACATTGATTGCTTTATGAATTACCTTAATCCATTACATATCAATAGTTGCTGTCCGTGAACTTTAGGGTCTTATGCCAATAAGTGAGATCTAATTTATTTGGTCAAATACATCGATACATCAAGAACCAAGTAAACAAAGTACTAGATGATTATTTGTGTTCAGAATTTGACATCCACTTCAAATGATAAAAGAGAGTTCGCTTAAGTATTTTCTTTTTCTTTCCAATGAGAACTAGACATGCTCCCATATCCCCACGTGCTTTGGGATGCCGTTTGATCCAGGTTGCCAAAAACCAACCCACATCAATCGGCTTCTCAACAACAATAAAGAAACTACAAGCCGCGGTTCAAAAAAAGGTTCCTTCTTTAAAGAAAAGGTTGGGATACAGCCTTTTCATTCAGATAGACAAGTAGTCTTCTTTCGATGATGAAATAAGGTGAGGCCTGTTGGGAGCTTAGTATTGGCTATGTTTGAATTGTTATTGTGACATGTTAACTTAGTGAGAAAATAATTAGCGAGAGTAAAACGTCAATTTAACCCAACATTAATTATTTATAATTAGATCTTCAGTAGGAATAATGGATTAAGAGAACAAGCAAGATGATTTAGTTAGAGGAATTGAAAAAATGTTTGAGAGGTCAGTCATGGACCTGTAGTGGATAAGCAAATACTAATATTCGACTCAAAAGATCGAATTAAATAATTCGTGTTCAATTATACAGCATATTTTACATAGGTCCGATTGAACCCTTTAAGTAGCTCTAATAAAGTTCAATGACTTGATTATATATGTAATTGAAGTCTAAAGGTGTGTTTGAGTTACATTATTTTGGAAGAACGTATTATGTTGCACATTACAATGCATTAGCAAAGAAGAAGAAGAAAAGAAACGGACACTTTTTCCAGTTTTTATATGGTTTATTGGGTCACTCACGTGAAGAGTTCCCCCCACACCCACACCCACACCCACACCCTCTATCTTCCCATCTCCTTTGGATCTCTCTCATTCAATGCTTTACCGAACACACCACAACCCTTTTCTCTTCTCATTCAACCCTTTTTCCCACTCTTCTCATCCTAATTTGCTTTCTTCTTCACCTTCTCTGCAGGTAATTTCAACCAATTTTGCCTTCCTTTCTTTGATTTTGTTAACCATATTTCTTATTTGCATGTCGGTTTTTTATTACAGGGCATGGAGTGCGCGCAAGGGCCTTTGAGAAGCGGTTTTGGACCGGAGATGGGGTTGAAAAGCACACCTCAAATGATGCTTCAATTACATATATAATAATCTAGAAAAGATCTTGTTCCAATTAAAAAAAAATGATTTCACATTGATTATGTTGCGTTAAATGATTCCATGTGATTGATATTTGACTCCCATTTTCTAAAACTCATTTTCAGCTGGATCCACAATTTTATCAATTTTTGAAACACACATTTCATCAAATTTTATCAAAAACATATTAAAAATCTAATTTAAACTAAATCAAATAGGGGCTAAATTGTGTGTGTGTGTGTGTGTGTACGTACCAACCGACAAGTTAACGTTGAAGTTGTACGTGTGAATTGCATTAGTCCACTCTGTATGCTTGAGACGACAATGATTCATTCGAGATAAGTATATGTTTACCTTATTTTCTAAGTAACTGCATTCACCTGAAAAACAAGGTAGAGACTGCAACTTATCTCGACAGAACAAGCGAACCCCCTAGAAGAACCTCTAAGGGCAACTAAACAAAGTTTGATTCATCCATACAGCTCATTCCACACGTTTGAACTATAAATGTCTCCCCAAATTTAATGCAAATTTATATCTAGCAATAAATCTGGAAGAGCATTAAAGAAGATAGATATTTGCAGAAAATGTGCGTATTTGAATTTTGCTTACCTGGCCAATACGGTGATGATAAAATGAACACTCAATTTCAAATGTCCATTTCACATCACATAAAGAACTGGGACAGACCATATGCGTCTTTATCAAATAATTTAAGGATAATGTAATTGTTCAATAATGCATGTCCAAAAGCAATTTCAGTCCAAGTTATTTTTATGTAATTATTATATAAAATTGATGATGTGTTAACTCAAAATGAGAGGAGTCGCAATAAAGAACAACCTCCAGATATGGTTGAGCACTTTTTGTAAAGAGGAGGGGGTAGGTATCGCTTGTTACATTCTTCCCTCTGTTAAAAAAATCTAGAACGAAAACAAAATATTCTTAATTCGTATCAAATCAAAAGTAATAGAAACCCATTTACTGACTCACTTAAGTCTCATTGTTAGGAGACTCACTCTCTTGACTTGATATATTAAAAAAAAAAAAAAAATTGATTTTTCTTTTTCACGATTAAAAAGATTATATTCACTTAGCTCTTTGTTTCCGTTTATTATAGGAAATTAGTAACATCTATAGGTGATAATATAACAATTTTTATGAAGTATCGTATTTTTTTTTCTGAACCTTCATAAAAATATTGAGAATCCATTAAAATATAAGTTAAGGAAAATACCTACAGTCTTACACTCATCAAGTCCTTTATATACACATCGTAATTTAGGCAAGTGTCTCAAGTAGAGACGGAGATAGGGGGCAGGGGGCGATCGCCCCATCAAGATTGTACGTTAGTCCACTATTCCTAGTTAATTTGTAATGTAATTTTCAGTTTCGCCCCCCCATCCACCCCACCCAAAAAAATTTTTGACTCGCCCCCACAAAATTTTGAATTTTTTTTTCCATTAATAAATATTGATCCAATAACTTACACTTTAAAATTCAACCATACAAAAATGTTAGACCTAAATAAAAGATCCAATAGTTACTTAAATAAATAAATAACTCAAATTTAATCCAAAAGCAAATGACCCATTTATGAATTTATTACCCACTGTTGCATTAAAAATAAATGAAAATTGGTTCTAGCCCATTGTTTAGCCTATTTGAAAAATAAAAACTCAACCCAATTGTAATATAATTACTTCTCAATTTCCAAACCGCTTCACAAATTATATAGATAGACAATTTACTTTTTATCTTTTTTNTTTACTTTTTATCTTTTTTATGTCCTTCTAACGTTCATGTTTTCAATTTGTATAGCGTTAGACAGATAGGTGAACATATTATTTTTGTATCGCCAAACTGATTGTCTTTTTGGTTAGTTAATCTAACTTGCCTATTTTAGTATTCAAAATCGTCATTTTCAAGCATCTTCTAAATTGAAATCCTGACTACATCCCTGCAAAGTAAACAATCTTTTATTTTTCAGTCACGTGGAATGACAGCATTGACAAGTGATCCAACGACAGCAAAATGAAATTGGCAAAATGGGATCAAAGGGACGTTAAATAAAGAATGATCAAATTAAAGGAAATACATCTTGCAATCTACATTTTACTTAAATAAGTTGATGAGTATGTTTCACTCATCATATTAATGCTACTTAATTCTGATATTTTGTTTGATTTTTAGAGTTTTAAAACGTTTTGATTTGTGATTTCATGTTATTTTATTGAGGACCCCTTGGTGTACAGGGACCTTGTAAAATGTCAGCCCCCCACGTATCACAAGGCGCTAGCTCGGTGTCCTGTATACAGGACCCCTGTACAAGGGGCCTTGTCCTATTTTATTAGGGTGAATTAGTGTGCATGATGCAAAATTTGGAGAAAAGAGTGGTGTAAGCATGAATCAAGGAGAAATTGATGTTGATGTGGTGAAACTCAATAATTGGAGGCTAAATTGAAATAAAGAAGTGAATAACAACGAAAAAGTGTAAAATTCAAAGTTTAAGGACTCAATTGCAACTTTTCAATAATTGATTCGGACTACAAAACGATAATTGAAGATTTCTAAGAGTCATCCGATGTAATTAGAAGTCAAAAAGGAGTGAAATATAATCAAAATACTTTTACAAATCAATTCTCAACCGTATAAGTACGTTCCAGATTTTTAGCCAGAAATTGACCCATTTTTGGCATGGTAAATGTTCGAATTGGAAAAAGCCATTTGTAGTAAAGTTGTATTCCTTTGAATTATTTTTTCAACACACTTTAAATCGTCTTAATCGGATGTCGTGAGAAAATATTATGATAAAAATACTGAAAAATGCACAGTGCTGAATTTTACCTGAAAGTGGGCGCCGCAGCGCTACTATTGCTAAATATCAATAGCATCTTTAGCATCAGATCGTCGCAGGGCCACGCTTGTAGAGCCAAGGCGCTGTGACGCGAGAAAAAGGGTTTTGGATATTTTGGTATCTTTTTAAATTCCAATCAAACTCTAACTCTTCCAAAACTTCATGATAATATAAATATAACCATAAAAACCACTTTTAAAATACAATTCATCGAGTCAAGAGCAACAATTTAACCGGACAATCATCAAGAAATCAAGAACAATATCACAAAGAAGATTGAAGATCTATCAAAATTAGTTTTCTATTCTTTTCTCTTTGTTGTTTTATTTGAATTTGATTATTTGTATGGCTTCCGTCATGAACTAAACATCTAATATAGGGTTTGATGTAATCAAAACTTGAGAATATGATTTGATTTTATTATGCTTAATTCTTTGAGATTTTTCAATCATGTTTATTTGTGTTTTTTTTATTCTTAATGCTTTCAATTATTTGGTCATTAATTGAATGATTAGATGTTTGTCAATTTCGACAATCAAGATAGATAAATTTAGGCGTGATAATAGAATAACACAACCTAGGATTTTAGGTTTCGAGAGAACGTATAATTCTTTTGAAACTTGTTCCACATAAAAATCATGAACTTGATAATTCTTTGATTTTAATTCGAAATACAGATATTGGAATTGAATTCTAAAAATAGTTTTTACTCGACACTCGAGAGATGGAGTAGTGTTAAATTAAAGTTCTCGCTTATAAACTTTGAAAAACTGATTAAGGATAATTAGATAATTGAGAATCAGATTTGATATTTAGATGAAATTATAATTCTAAACGTTCTCATCTTGATTATTCTTCTAACTTGCATTTAATTATTGAATTTGTCACAACATTCATCACATTAACTTATTTAAAACCATTTATTCCAAATTTCATTCATCTAGATAAGATAAGAAGTACACAATAATAGTACTTGGTATAAATTAAATATCAATCCATGTAGGTTCGATATCCATACTTGATTTTTATGTTACAAAATTTGATATCGTACATTTGTAGCATAACTACGTTATAGAAAATTTGTAACATAAGAATTGCTTAAAATTGACAAATATAAGAGGAGATTGTAACCTTCTCTTCAAACCTAATGGCGATTTGTACCTCCTATACCTTCGCCCCCTCATTTTTATTTTTTATCTCGCTAGGAATCTAGCATACTCTAAATTTGTTATAAATAAGACATAACAACATAAACGGGAGATAGAAAATCCTAGTTTTTGTATGCAAATACATGAATATTGTACAAACTATATTACATAAAATTACAGATCAAGAAATTCAACCACAATAAAATTTTAAATATAATACATTATTGTCAACTAAGTTCTTACGAACAAATGACATTACAAAGAAAAGAGGCCTAACAACATTTTCCAAAAGGGGGCCTCTAAAACAGTAATACAAATAACCCTTCTGCTACAAATTCCTGTCTAATCCAATCACCAAAAGAAAAACCATTTTCCCATATAAAACACTAGGTTTGGTTGAATTCTTCAACCTCCCAAAAAAGGCCTAGACAAGCTATGAGGTCACTCTTTACAACAGGAGGATAAAAGAACATGGCCAACAATAGCCAACCATGAAAAAAATTGACAGAAAAAAACCCTCCTTCAAAATGAACCTCACAGCAAATGTTAAAGGGAATTGGTTTAAAATGGTGTGGAGTTTACAGGATTTGATAGAAAACAGCAAAACAAAGATTTTGAGAGCTGAAAAGTAGAAGAGAGGCACTTCTGTATGTGAACCAGTCGAGGATCTTCATTTCACATGTATAGTATGAGAGCTGCACGTAAATTCTTCATGAAATCCTTCAATGGAGCGGTGAATTCTTCGTCCATCTACAGGAAATAAGAATTAGATTTAAACGAGTTATCTAGTGAAAATCGTAATAAGCATTAATTGTAGCTAAGTACCTAATTATCATTGGAACTTCTTTTTTAGATGTAGTAATGAACCAAACAGAGTGGCAAAAAGGAATTCATGTAGTTGACTATTGAAAATAAGGCCTGCTTGTCTTTGTTATTCGAGTACCTCAGGTACATGATTGGAAAGCAATACTAGAAGGGGCTGAAAAAGTATAAGTGTATAATGAACACGATATTAACTTGTTCCCTTCTTTACACTGTCCGTTACTATCCAATCCTCCTAACCAAGCATGCCACAATTGCATGTAAAGCGAAATCTAAACATGAAATTACCTGAGCAATAATAGTTATGTCAATTGCAGAATCTCCAAAAGATATGGCACTGCTATTAACAACAGAAAGATGGAGTTTCTCAATTTCAGCAACAATCTTATCCAGTATTCCTTTCTTTCTTTCACAGTGAACTCTAATAAGGACTTCTTTATTTGAAAATCTTGCTTCAATTTCTGGCAGAGGCTCATCAATAGAGCTACTGTAGAAGTTCTCCTCTGAGGAAGAACTTTCACCGTCAGCGCAAAGTTCATATTTCTTGACAAAAACTACAGATTCCATGGATTTCTTCCTAGTTTGCTCCTCAAGATTCTTCACTTGGTCTTGGAGTTGTTTCAAGTACTTAATGGCATCTCCAAGAACAGAAACCTTGTCCATCTGTTTTGTGAAGTAATGATCAATGAATATTAGCATAATAATGAGCTAGGTTTATGTCCACTTTTCACTGCAGGTTTTGTATTAAAACGAAGAAAAAGAGTACATAATATTCTCGTGCTTCTCACACACACAAAACCGGCCTAAGCCCATAAATCCTTTATAACGTTGCAGCATGAGAATTGAGCACGTGATGACAGACGAAAATAATTGAGATTGATGATTGAAAGAAACAATCAAGTCAATTTTTTATTCTGATACTCATCTACGGATAATTTTGAGTTTTGTTAATTATTAGCAGATGTACTATCTATATTAAGTAAGAAACTAGTACCTTTTTCAATCCAGGAACTAGAGCAGACAAAGCTATGAAACTCTGGCTGAGCTTTTCTCTTCTCTTCCTCTCAGCTATAATATGATCTTGTGGTTGAGTCAGCTGTGCATTCGTGCAAATTCTCTTAGCTCCTTGAGAAGCCTTCAACATGTGATTTTGGGTCCCGAACGAAGATTGGGAAATTACAGAATCAGAGGGGAAAGTAGGACTACTAGAATACCATGTCTCCTCCTTAGGCTTCACAATCCCTATTTGATTAGTGTAATTTGAATTGACCAAATGAAGATTGTGGGACAGAAGTGAATTTGGTATTTGATCAAAATTGCAAGAATTCCAAGCGTCATTTTTTGGTGCTGGTGTCCGTTTATTGTCGAACGTCGACTGAGAGAAAGACTGATGCAATTCCTGATTACCAAATGCGGCAGCCATAGACACTCTGCTCAGGTCATCTAGTGAGTTTACAGGCCATTGGTGAATGAAACCATGATCATCCATGCCCTGTAAATGGAGATGGTATTGATTAATCTGGTGAAGACAAATTGCAAAGTATAATTTCGATAATTTGGAAGAATTATTATATTGAAATATTCAAGATCTTGTACACAGAATTGCTTAAGTTATCATTGCAGTAATTTCCGCAGCATTTATCATTCCACTTGAATACAAACTGAATAGAGATGTAAAAAGGATTCATGTGGCTGACCTCAATTTATTGAGAATAAGTTTAGTTTGTTCAATGTATAACACATCATCATATGTAAAAAATTGTACTAGATACTTAAAGTTCATTTAATTTTATTAAGCGGCAACAAAAAAAAATTAGCCCTGCGTCAACTACGCTTCTTATCCCCACTTTGGTCGATCCAATCAAATCATTTGCAACCACATCAGACTTTACACAGATTGACAACGATAAAAAAGGAAAAAATAAATAAATAAACGGAGAAACTAGAAGACTGTAGGAATTTGCAGCATGTTACCAATTCAGTCAAGAAACAGATGTTTGATATCTCAATAAGCCCAGTGGAGAATCCTGCAAGAAAAAGAACTAGCAAGTTAAATTATAAAGCTGCTTATGTCTAGTTATGTTCAATCCTACGTACTACAAGGTTTCCTAGTCCGTACTTATGTTTTGTGCATGTGCTGTGTTTTTGACAGAGTGGGATAGTGCTCAACCTTTACAATAGAATGGACAAAGCAGATCCCTTTTTTCCCGAATTCCAGTCCTGTAATCAAGGAGATTGCTTAACCATTTATAGGTCCAACATATAAGTCGAATGACTTTCTCTCTCTTGGTTTTCTTCACGGATTGTTGATTTAGACATTTGAATCTCTTTAATCAATAATAGGAATATAAAAATTGATTAAAAATCTAGGTGGGTAGCTTTTAAGCTGGTAGAAAATAAGAAATTATTGGTCCACTTAGCTGTCCAATTATGAAACATCTCACAACTAGCTCCGTTGAACTTTGAGGTCGCAGAGTGGAAAACCTCCACCAAATCCCATATAAAAAAGCAATATATTCAGCAAAATTGTACCCCAAGTAGGAAGTTAGAATATAGTACACAAAATTAAATATAACTAAATATAGTTTATTACGACTTTTAAATGTTTGTACAGAATATTCATGCAAAACGTCATAAATTCTTGTTTTACATCAATCTAATTTAACGTATCAAGTCTTCGATGAAAAATTCAGTCCAACGTGAATATATTAAAGTAACATGAGCCGACAATCGAAAAAATACACGTCATTCGAAGTTTCTTTTGTTCAGTACACTCCACCGGCCTATATGGCACATGGATGCTCGTACAGTACTAATAACCGTGACTAAACAGAAACCCTATATCCCAAGAAAAAAGCTACTTGTCCAGGGGTTGAAAACCCATTCAAAAACAGGGGCGCCAATGTTTTTGAAGGGTAAATCCCCCTTTACACGGAATTTGTGCCCGGGTCAAACCCGGGCACGCCCCTATTGGTGAGGGGCCTGACAGTTTGACCCAGGCACAAATTCCCTGTAAAGGGAGCACAGTCCGTTTTTGAATGGGTTTTCAACCTTGGACAAGCAGCAGGGTTGATATCCCAAACAGGAATATAAACTTGATTTTTATGAAGCCTCTAGGTCTGCTGGTACCTGGTGGTGCATCGTGTCATGAATAGGAACAGCCAAAAGTAAACATATCTTCTTGAACAATTTGAACAACGCAAGATCCATCATCAAAATTCGCATTCACGCAATAGTTTACCAGAATACGAGTCAATTATACATCGGTCGTGCAAGTATTTCTACAATCTCAAGTATGATGGGCATCCAGTACAATCACTTAGCCCCTGTTTGGGCCACATTTTTTTTTTCGTTCTCATTCTTCTACTCATTTTCAACCACACATTCTCCAATAAAATAATATTTTTCATCACATCAATAACTTTTCCATCTTTTTCAACCACATATTCCCCATCACATCAACCAAAAAAATGCCTTAAACTTTTCCATCTTTTTCAACCACATATTCCCCATCACATCAACCAAAAAAATGCATTATTTTGGCAATAATGTGCACCAAATAGGGGCTTAATTATGAAAAACTGCTGGTTTCAGATGCAGAGTTTTTCAAGTCTAATTCAGAAAAACTAAAGATGGCACTAGATATAGGAAAAAATTGTTGGAAAACATGTATATATATTAACAAGAGAATGCTGAGAGATGAAGATTCCATTGATAACAAATCTAAGCATACACTATATATTACAGCATATATCTGTGTGCAATAAGATTCCCAAACACAAGGGATTCTGCATTGTCTTGCAAGAATATGTATGTACTACCTGGCAACCTGTTGTATAGGAGGCCAAGCATTCTCGTCATCTGTGTATCCATTTATGAAGAAATCCGAGCAATTTTTCTGGCACCCGTGATTATATGGGTTGCGGAACTTCCCATCTGGACCGCGAAGATATCCATAGCGTTTAGCATTTGCCAATTCATTTGTGGTGATGTTCCAAGCAATCTGCAATTTAAAAAGTTAGTGACAAACTAACGCAACTCATTCGAATGTAATGCAAAGAAGACTAATTGAGTGTGAGTTGAACAAAAGAGAATGACTTCATCGAGCAAAGACAGGAAACAAATGGAAAAGGAAAATACACTCACAAGAAGTGCCTCATTGTCAAGCATGTTTGGCTAAGCTTAAAAGAAGTAAAAGCTACTTTTAACTTCTTAATTCCAAACATATTTGAACATGTGCTTAAACCTCGAAGCCAATACTCAAATGTCAACTCTTCAACAGTGATTGGAAAGAGAGATAAATTAGAGAAACAAAATGGAAAATATTTAACCTGGGATGCTTGAACAGTCAATAAAGTAGCAGTAGCAATACAGATAGGTACATCCATGACCAGGAAAGAAAAAACACCAGGATAATTAAAAATCATGTGATGAATCCATGTTTCTCCCATTGCCAATGTAGGTAACAATATCCAAATTCCTGTCATATTACATAAGTGCAATCTTATGAAAGGTTGGGCAGCAACATTTACAACTAACAGTACATAGAATTGATAGAAATTTAGCTGCTAAAACATACTTTGGACAGCAATGATCCCACCAATAAATGCCGTAGATGTACCCATGCAGAGAAGAACAAAAAAGTCCCGTTTATTCCTCTGCAAAACTCACGAAGACAATAGAATTAAAATGATGCTAGTAAGAGATGAAAATGTGAGAGAAAAAATGCAGTGGAGAACAAGCAAATAACACTTAGGCTGCAAATTCAAAAATTCATGATGCCATTGAGAAGGTATAGATTTGGTACACGTTATATTCTGTAAAATCACGGTTTTCTGATAAGAGGTCACACTTATGGAACGTTCAGAAGCTATTGACTAGATTCTTATTTTGGGTGAGTCACAAGGACAGAGAATACAGGGAAGAATGCAGCAATTCGCACAAGGGCAGACATTGGAACATTGAGAAAAGCTGGATCTGATTGATTGTGATAGAGAAAATTGAACAAATTCATGGATCAAAAAGAAGCAAAGGGACAATTTGATTCAAGCACCCAACATAATTCTTGAATGCATCTGGCAATTTCGCCTCTTAACATACGAAGATGAAGTAAGAGACACTTGACAGAACCTATACCAGGAAAGATTATATGGCAATTCTCTATATTCATCAGTTGTCTACATATAAGGGCACAATGAGCATGGACATAGTTCACTGAGTAACAATTATATGAATTCTTACCTTTCCCACACAATTTGAGATCCAGGGGCAATGATGGTCAAACTGTTCCACGCAGTGTTTGCATGTAGGACAGTGCTTGGAGCGAACAGGTCTTATTATCTATAATACAAACAACATAAGAAAACAAAAGGTTTAAAGAGCACTCAAGCACCAAATGCATCAGAGGAAGCAACTAGACGTAATCTTAAATTTATCAATCATTTGCAATATAAAAACTTTGCAAACAAACCTTGCAAGTAGGGCACAGTTGAGACCAGTTTCCCATCCAAACGGGGTTTCTATTCAAATCAGTTACCAATAAAGGATCCTGCAATTACATTAAACCAATTTGATCAGGTACAAGTCACTAGAAATAATTGAGAGATCAACTATTATAGAAGAAATCAGGTACCTCCGCATCAGTATGGCTACCCACCCCTTTCTTTATATAACCAGGATCTTTACTGCAGCAGAATGAGAGACAATCATCAACTAAAGAGCAGTAACAATAGGGGTTTAACTTGAAGACAGACGAAGAACTGAAGCTACACTTGCTGATTTTTCTATGATGCATTTCCTTCCAACAAACGTACAAAATGAGCAACAAACAACGCTATCATAAATTCCTAAACCATGTGACAACACGGTTGAGAAAACATATTGGTCAATGAGATATAGAAAACATATTGGTCAATGAGATATAGAAAACATATTGGTCAATGAGATATAGCCATTTAGAATAGTAAAAGTAGAAACAAGATGCCACGAGCTCTGGTTGCCAAAAATATAGCTCTCCATGTCACCAAAAGTAATGCTAGGTAAATAGCAGTTAAGAACTCACAAAAGCATATATGAACATTGTTGATTTATCAATATTGCATACCACATTCAGAGTTACAGTAAAGGCAGGTATTATGCACTCATATATCAATGGAATACAAATATCTTCCTTGGTATTCTAGAAAACTGAAGAACAATCAAGAAATACATGTAGCTGCCTGACTTATTAATGTATCTTTGACCTAACTTATTAATGTATCATTGACAGCAAAAGTCTACCTACTGCAGCGCACAAGCATGATTAAGGCACCAACAGCTAAAGAAACAGCCGTCCATCCCCAAAGTCCAACAATAGCTGTAACCTTTGTAAGATTAGGATCTACCACAAGAATGGAATAATGATTAGCAACATAATCTACGTCACCCACTAATACAAGAACAAAAATCAAGATACAGATTTACCAACCAAAAAGAACTGAACCAATGAAGAGAATGATATTAATAACCACAATACTGAAGAGAAATGGGGAATAACCAATCGTCCTGCCTTTTCCGATGCAAACTTTGTCTTCCCAATGCTTGGTCTGAGCACGGCGTGCATTGGACTACATCAGATTAAATCATTCAATGTTATGCACGCAAAAAGGAGTGACCATGTGGAAAAGATAGACTATTTTTGAAATAAGCGGCAAAAAAATTATGTTGCTGGGAAGATGGAGAGAAGACAGAAACAGAAACTTTAATCAGACGAGGAAGGGGATCCAAGTCAAATTTTAAAATTCAAGTTGCAACAGAGGGCATCTTCTTAGAATTTTAAATTGAAAATAATAAGGACAAGCAAAGAAAACACATGAAATGAAAAATATTAATCACCTGATGGAGTTCTAAATTGCATGTTTTAGAGAAGGATCAACTTATTTTTTACCAGAACAAAAAAATGAAGATAACAAAAACAGCAACTCAATCTGCACCTCAGAAAATAGAGCTACTATAAGGAATGACTACTACTTGGATCGACAAACTCTTCATACTCAGTAAGGTCTTTCATGCAAAATTCACACAGAGAAAATGCACATGAAAGGAAAATTCTTCAACTAGCAGACTCGAGCACTTGACCACTCAAAGCACGACCATTCCTTCTCTTATCAACTGTCTCTCGGAAACTACAATATAGAACTCAATAGTAGACACAAATATAGTAACATGAACGTGGACAATACCACTTCCAATTGTTCCTGTCATCCATCATAACCTGCAAAAGCCTAACATCTCCATCTTGCTTCACTGACAAGTGAAATCCATGACTATACCTTATGAACCCCCACCCCCTCTTTTTCAAAACCAAATGAAGATTCATATATTGTTGGCCAGCGCCAGAATTTTAACCAATATTCATCAATTGCCTATCAAATCAAATAAGTCATGGTAAGACGATAAACGGTGTCAAATATCTCTTGTACATCATTTTTCTATAGACCATAGGACCTTGGAATGTTTAATTTACAATTCCGAATGTGCCAACAATAATGCAAATATATATTGCTAAAGCTAAAATAAATACAAAATCATTTTGATACACATTACCGTCAAGTTACATACAAGGACTTGGGCGACATGCCGATAACCTTTATCAGAAGCAAGCTCTACAGGGGTGAATCCAGCTTTGTCTTTTACCATTAATTCCTGCTTCGTGCCGGCATGTACGAGTACAGTGCATGCCTCCAAATTTCCACTCAATACAGCCCAATGCAAAGGTATACAGCCTGGCCAGAAATATAAAATCAAAACTACCAAAATTGTGCAGCTGCTCTGGTCATTAAAGTGTCTGGTTATATGCTTTTAACCTCTCTGTCCCATCCCAGTTGTAAAGTTCTCTACCACAGTATCAAGATTTTTGATTAAATGAGCATGTTTACATCTGCTTAAAAAGGAAGTTAAATTTACTTTAGGTTACTAAGCCCTTGTTTGGTACCGCTAAAAAATCTAAATAAAATTTAAGTCAAAGTCAACAATTAATTTTAACCACATATTTCATAGACCCACAACTGTTAAACAACACATTTCACCAACTTTTATCAAAATCTATTAAAAATTTGATTTTAATCTCTATGAAACAGGGGCTAAATTTTGGCAAACAGCATTTTTAAAGTGACCTTTTTCACAATTTTTTTTTGGATAACCATAGATGTCCGGGTCAGCTTGCGTATACCTCGACTAATCCTACGGGGCCATAAAGTTTTACGGCCAGGTACTCAAATCAGTGGACTTGAGGAGACTCGAACCGGTGACCATTGGGGAGCAAACCCAAGGCCGAACCAATTAAGCAACTCCTCAAGGTTGGCCTTTTTCACAATAAAACTTACTCATTTACTTTCTAGAAAAGTAACTTCTAAGCACAGTCAAACATGCCATATAAGGTATAGTTAATGAGCGAGTAAGTCAACTGTCAAGCATGGAAACAACACTTTCAAGCTTCAAGTATCTTCAGTGCCACAAAATTTATTATATTGTGGTTGGAACTATCACAAGCACAAAACAATACTTGCACACAGGAAAATCAGCTCAGTTAAATGTATAATTATCCATCCATTTTTGAACTTTCTGAGTCCAGGATAAAATTGTTTAGTCCACACTTCAGTAACAGTTTATTAGAGTGGAAATTCCCTTAGCAATTTCTTTCAGTTGTTCTGCCAACTAAGCAACCCAAAAACAAGGGGAAAGGAGGGGGGGAACCAGAAATACTCCAACGTGATTGTTTGTCAAAAACAAAAAAGATATACGTAGTGTAAAAGAGGCTTAAGAAAAAATATATAAACCAAGTCAGATGATTTCTTTGATTATTTATATATTAAGAACTAGATTAATTAG
>CAIGRO010186862.1:0-13325 GCA_903798355.1 Fraxinus baroniana
GAACACTATGAAAAATTATTGAATAGGAATAGGAATGAAGTTTTGATCTTTGATTGGAATGTATAATTAACTTCTATTGTTTTTCATATGTCAAACTTTGAACATCAATGTCCTATATATAGGCCAAGTCCAAATGCACGAAACAGTGTCAAAAACAAGTGAAAAGACACCAAGTTCAAATATCAAATAATAAAAAATGGCCATAAAATGGTCGAGAATATTTACCATGCGACTACATGGTACAAACCCATGCTGCCACATGGTACAAAACATACCAAAACATTAAGTCTCGGTATAAGGCTATGCGGCCGTATGGTTCACCTATGAGGTCATTTCCATTCCAAATTATCTTCTTCTTCTCAATTCAATTTTGAACAATATACAACACTTAAGACGATGACGGAGATCCTATCGACCACATCAACGTTTTAAATAAACCTGGACAAAAGTTATGTCATTTCCCACGTAGTCAAATGCAGCATTCTTAGTAACATTCATGGAGAGCCAAAAAGAATGTTCAGGAATTTGCTAGTGAGAAGCTAGCGTACACAGTTAAGCTAACTTGGAGAAATAGTTTACATGCCAATTTATTTATATAGGGCTGGAAAATGAGAGATTAATTTCTATTCAATTTCAAACAAAGTGAGATAGATTATTTACAAAAGTTATGTTACTCAAAAGGATATATTGGTGGAAGAAATTATCTCTAACAGTACACGGAGGGGGGAATGTGAAGGGCCTTGTGTGAGGATCTGGCCAAGAATGTCCATAAGCAAAGGAAAATAATGAATCGCCCTCTGCCCATTTTGAGGTCAGTTCAGCCAAAATATCAGACACGTGTGAATTCTTCGAAAAGAAAATCAATACAGATACTACAGATTCCAATGTGATTGTAGGCAAAATACAAATGAATGCTGAGATATGAAAGAAAAATTTGATTCTCTGTGGTTGTTGGAAATGGGTGGGTCACCCGTAATATGTTGATGAATTGGAGGGACAAGTTATTATTTGATTTGAATAATAACATCCCACCAACAATAACCAACCACAACTCCTTTGATTTCATTTAACACATGAAAGTGGAAGGTCGAATTCTCTCAAGAAAAACTAAAATCGTAAATAAAAATGGTAGAAGATTGAGAAAGGCAAGAAGAAATCACAATTTTTGATGTAGATCGAATCTACAAACAAACTAACAAATGGATTGCACCTTAAGAAAACAAATTTTTTTCTTATTTCATAAACAATCAAAAACTCTACAAGATGTTTTAGAGTCTTAAGTACTAAAATAACAGATAACCTACTGGGTTAGCGATCCCTTAATGGGCTAGGCTAAAAAACAAAATATATAAATATTGAAAATAATGAACTAAGAAACATTAGATGTCGTTTTGACTTAACAAAAGAATTCAAACGTCCAAAATCAGCCATATGTCACGAAAAAGAAGAGAGTTCAATGGGAATCATCGCAAGCTTTTCAAAATGCGGTCATGGACCCAAAACAGACACTGTATGCAAAAGTTACGCCATTTTGTTCAAATGTCGACCATCCAAATGTTCCAAATACGTAAGTGTCTGTTCCACCACACAAACCTCATCATTCTTCCCGGGATCAATGTGATTTGTCCTCAAATCAGAACTGGTAGCACTTTCTTGTAAGTTATCTCCATGGTATGGCAAAAGACGTTTCACATTAAACACATCAGAAGTCTAGATATGGGAAGGAAGTCGAAGGCTATAGGCATTAGGATTAATCTTCTTCATAATTTCCAATGGACCAACATACGAGGCGATAACTTCGAATACTCATGAGAAGGCACTCGATCCTTAGTTAGCACCACCCAAACATAATCTCCAACGTCAAATTCAACAAAACGTTGATGTCGGTCAACCGCCTCCTTATACTTACGGTTGGACTCCAACAGCTTAGCTTGTGTCTCCTTGTAAACTTTTGCAAACTACGAACAAAGTCAACAACCGTCTCGTGCAACCAAATCTCAGAGGGCGAGTCAATAAATCAACATGACTGAAGGGCAGAATACTATACACAACTTGAAAAGGACTGAAATCGCTACCATATTTCGAGCTTGATTATAAGAAAACTCTGCCTCACTAAGCTGTTGATCCTATGAGCGAAGATTATCCCCAACTAAACACCACAACAAATTACCCAAAGATCGGTTCACCACCTCAGTTTGCCTATCTGTTTGAGGGTGGTAAGCACTACTGAAATTGAGCAACGTGTTAACTGACTTCCATAAGCTCCGCCAAAAGTGACCAATGAACTTTGTGTCTCTGTCATACACAATAGAAGTAGGAAAACCATGAAGATGATAAATCTCTTTAAAAAAGAGCTAGGAAACATTGACAGCGTCAGTGGTACACTTACAATGTATGAAGTGCACCATTTTTGAAAATCGATTCACGATCACAAAAATGGAGTCATTACCACGCTGTGTGGTCGATATGCTAATATCAGTCCACGAAGCTGAAGGAACTGGTAAGAGCCGATAAAGACCAGCGTTCATGGCTTTTCCTTTTGCCACATGACACACTTTGATATGATCCAAGGTGTTGTTGAAACGATGACACGTCCGGGGAAAGATTCATTGATAGTTGAAGAACGACCGATGACTCGATCAAGGGCAAAATGAGTGAAAGAAATGATGGAATTGTTCGTTCAAACAACGGTTGACAACGTCATGATCTACACAGGAAAAGAGACAAGTCACATGTTAGGGTCTAGGCCGAAAACCACTTGGTTTAACACGCTAGAAGCAATTAGAGACGGAGGCTTGCATGGTGACCCATGCGACCACAAAGAAAAAACTCCATGCGGATGTACAGACCCTAACAGGGGGCTAAAAGCCCTCTGTTCGAGATCACCATGCTCTGCATAGAGTTCTTCCTTGTGGTCTCAAGGAGTAAATTTTGGCAAAAAGTTGCATTTTCCATAATTGCTAGAATTCTATATTTAGTCAATCTCCTACCTTATTTATGAGATTATGAACGTTTTTACCTAGTTTTAGGAGTCTAGTATAAATACCAAAAATATTCATCGTACAAGGACTTTTGATAATTTATTATTTGAGAGGCTATTGCTTTCCTTGTTATTCAATTGAACAACAAATCGAACTTATCAAGATCCAATCTTTGGCGTTCAAACATTGGATTGTGGGTTCTTCATTGTGTAATTAGGGGGTTCAACACATCGTCGTTATCGTTGGGTTTTTTTGGTTCACCTTGTTGGTTCAAATCTAAAATCGGGTTTAATTTATGTTCTTGGGTTCTACATCAATCTGGCTGTGGGTTTCATAGTCACCGTTGCTACGAGGTTCGCATCACACCCTCTACCGCGAGAGAAATTCTCCACTTTACGGCGTACGACAGACCAAAAAAATGAAGCACTAATGAGAGCTAAAGTGAGATCCCAACCTACATGACCCTTACCTTGAAACTCCTCAATCAATTTCAGACGAAGGCTGTAATCTGGTATACACAACTAAACTTCCCGAAACACATAACTGTCTTTTAACTAAAAGGAAAGATGTGGTCTCTATAGTAAACTGTGAAAAATGGGACAAAAATAAGAATCATTAGCATAAAGGGAGGTAAAAGTTTCGAACCCTGTGACTGTCACCTGTAGACGTGCTAATAATCCATGCTGCCGACTGAGCGTGCGTGCCACACATTTAGAAGAACTAGCCCGATGTTTAATGACAAAGTTGAATTGCTACAAGAAGGCAATCCACGATGCATGATGGGTAGCACAAAATCCTGGATGGACAAATACTTGAGGGCCTCATGATCACTGTATAAAAAGGCAATCCACGATGCATGACGGGCAGACACAGAATCCTGGCTAGACAAATGCTTTAGAGCCTCATGATCACTGTATAAGATAAACCCCCGCTAAATAGATAATGCCGCCAATGACGTATGGCCTAAACAACAGCGTAAAGTTCTGCATCATAAGTGTTATATCTCCCATGAACCTCTGCAACTTTTGACTGAAATAAGTTATTGGTTTCTCTTCCTGGCTGAAAACAGCTCTGATTCCCAATTTAAAGGCATCACAATGTAAGGCGAAAAGCTTTGTAAAATCAGGCAATACAAGCATCAGGGGTGAAGTCAAGCGCTCCTTAATAATCTCAAACATCTTCTCAGCCTCGAGCATCCACTAAAACTTACTCTCCTTCATACAATCAGTAATGGAAAACATGATGGAGCTAAAGTGTGGAATAAATTGTCAATAAAATGATGCTAAACCATGAAAACTCATCACATCATAAACTGATTATGGCCGTGGCAACTATCAGATCGTATCAATCACCGTCACCCCACTGGTCGACATCACATACCCCAAAAATAGAACATTATTGGTATAAAATACATACTTATTACTGGCTGTATAGAACTCTTCCCTGTGCAAAACAGTAAAGACTTCCCTTAAATGCACACCATGAGACTCCTCTGACCTATTGTATACTAATATATCATCGAAGTATACAACCACACACTTCCCAATAAACGGTCGAAGGGCTTGATTCATCACCCGCAAAATACACACTTATGACGGGCTGCAAAGAACTTTTCCTTGCGCAAAACAGTAAGGACTTCCCTTAAATGCACACCATGAGACTCTTTTGACCCACTGTACACCAATATATCATTGAAGTATACAACCACACACTTACCAATACACGGTCGAAGGGCTTGCTTCATTACCCGTATGAACGTGCTCCGTGCATTGGATAATTCGAAGGGCATAACCGCTACTCGAAGAGATATAATGAGCATCATGAAGGGTAGTAGTACAATCTTCTTACTCGAAAGCGTAAATGTATAATCGTTCTGATGCCATTCATAACACACATCCCTATCAAATTGTAATGAACGATCTAACAACAGATGATATGTGTCCATAAGCACCACATCATACCTATCACTATCACAATACAAATTGCAAATAGAGAAAGGCACCAATACACATCTAGTGACACAAAGGAGCAGGGTGGGGTTCGAAGCCTAATTTCAGCTTCTGTACGACCACCTCTGATATTACGTTTTCCCAACTGCCCGAATCAATGATGAACCTGTATACTTTGCCCCTAGTGGTGTATGTAGACAGAAAGATGTTGTACCGCTGTAAGTCCTCAGATGATCCCTTAGGCGTAAGGCATGCCCGTCGCACAACCAAAAGAGGTCCCATGTCACCCATATGTACTACTTCGACCTCTACTTCAACATCTTCTTCCTCATTGACCACAAGAACAGGATCTTTGACGTAGGCTTATGTTGCTTTTCTGATCAACAAGCCTAAACGTGACTGTAGATCGGATGAACAGTCCCTCTTCAAATGACCAAACTACCACAAAACAAAACATTGACTACCATGCCCTCGTCCACCAGAAGGAGCCCAGCCCAGCTACCCGAACTGACGGTTGGAGGAGCCATTGGCTGAATTTTCCAATCAATGCCTAGACCCCAGGATGTGGTAAATTGGGATGGACCAGATGTAGGATTTAGGGTAAATGGTCGACCCCCACCTCTAGATGAACCACCATAATTGCTTACTACAGAATGATGTGTTTGCCAAGTTTCAGCCTAAAGTGTACGTTGATGAGCCTTAGAAACATACACATGCGTGAATATATTAAGAACATCCTGCAAATTCCACCGTAGCCCACCAATGTAGCATGCTACCAACTGGCCCCCTGACTCTCCCAAATCATTACGTGCTATCAATTGGTAAAATTATATGGAGTAAGCATTACAAAACGATTGCCCTGCCTTAAATTTTGTAACCGCTGATATAAGGTTTTGGTATAATTAAAAACAAGAAACGCTGCTTTCAACTGCTTCTTCATCTTTTCCACGATTAAACTTTCGCCGTGCCCAGATGGATTCGATTCCATTTAAGTTGCTTCTACCAAGCAGCAACACAACTACACAAATGCATAGCCACCAAAGGTACCCTCTTATTGTTGGATACCTCATTGTAATCCAATATCTCTTCTACTGCCGCTAGCCAATCGAAGAATTCTTCCACCTCTATCCCGCTGTGAAATTTAGTGATATCAACTTTGAGTTTGCATTCCCAACATTGAAATACATTCCGCTATTGCGCAAGGGACGGCTGTACACGATCATCACGTACTTCCAATAAGGTCTCATGTATGACCTCTCACCTGATTCATATCCTTCTTTTCCAACACTTGCGGGGCCACGGCGTAGAGGGGAAGAAGGTGTTCCATTTCTTACAACCTTTGTCGCCTATGTCATAAACTGATCATACCGAATTGTTAACGCCACGATTTGATTACGCAGATCTGTAAATTTATCAACTTGGCCACCACGTCCACCATGGCCAGCACGTCCCCTTCTATGAACCATGCTCTAATACCAACTGATGTAGATCGAATCTACGAGCACACTAACAAATGGATTGCACCTTAAGAAAATAAACTCTTTTCTTATTTCATAAATAACCAAAAACCTTACAAGGCATTTTAGAGTCTTAAACTAAAAGAACATATAACTTACTGGGCTAGCAGTTCCTCAATGGGCTGGGCTACAAAGCAAAATAAAGAAATACTGAAAATAATAAATTAAGAAACATTAAATGCCACTTTGACTTAGCGAATGAATTCAAATGTCCAAAATCCCTCATATGTTACAAAGAAGTAGTGAGTTCAATGGAAATCATCACGAGCTTTCTGGAATGGGGTCATGGGCCCAAAACGGACATTGTATGCAAAAGTTATGCCATTTTCTTCGAATACCGACTATCCAAACGTCCCAAATACGCAAGTACCATTTATCTACACTAACCTCATCAATTTTTGGGTATACAATAACCACATAAAGAGTATTTGGGTTGTGACAAAAAACCTCTTTCCCTTGGGATCGAGTTTTTGACCAAGGAGTAAAGAAAGGTAATGGTAGCGATTCAATCAAGTTTTATTGAGATTCCTTCAACTTTAAGGAAGTTTTGATAATCTTTGATCATTTAGATGCATCCTAGGTCATGTTTTACAGATAAAAATTAAGAGAATTAGTTACCATCCTACCTCCTTCACTTGCCTTCATACAAAAGTTTCTAGACGATTCCCTTGAAGCTATAGAGAGCCACCAAGACACTTTTAATAACCTATCAGAAACATGATCATCCATGAGAAGGCAAAGAATTATTATTGGTAAACCATGGGTCTACTAATTACTTATTTTAATGTCCAATTTTGCTTTAGAAAGTGGACAAGGGTTCACGATGAACAAATTATGTCCACCAAGGACGAAGTATGCATGGGATGTTTGCTTCCAACACAATAACTTTCTTATTTTCAAAGCTGCTATTTGACATCTCGGCAGGTTATTAGTTGACGATGACAACTTTGTGAATGTTTTGTACGTCGAGGTCTTAATTGGATGAAGATTGACAGACATGCCCTATCACATTAAATTACCCTGTATGGCTTCACTAGAGATAGTTTTGTCATAGAAGGGCCAATTATACCGATAGTAGAAGTCGTTTAATCCCTAGGTCAGCAATGGTTTTTCTTAAATTCCTCATGATATCTAGAAGATCAACATATAGTGAAATGCTTGTTAGACTTGTATTGACAGAGTTGGAATTTTGAATTAAATATTATTAAAAAAATTCTCAAATGCAAAACAGACACACAAAACAAAAAACACAAAAGGAATTCAAAACTTAAAACACAAAACTGAAACACAAAGAGAACGGCCCCGAAGATTTTTGGAATGTGTTTTTAACTAGTTTTCAGGCAAATGATGTTTTAAAAATATGATCTAAGTTCAAATATCATTTTAAAAATCAATTTTACGTTTGGTCAAAACATTTATGAAAGTGATAATCAAAATAGCTTTTAGTGCACAAAGTGATTTTTTAACTTTTGTCATTCATTGATAAATATCGAACTATTAGTACTTTTATATTTGAACTAAGAAATTCAGTCTTTGATCTTGTTTTGAAGTTTGGCTCTTAGTCTCTCTTCTTGATCTTTCATTGACGTTTGACTCTTAAACTCGTGGTCTTGATTGTTCTTTGACACTTGTCTTTTAAAATCTTTTGACGACGATCGATCAATTTGTCTTTGGATGCTTTGAAGACTATAATCACTTTATGACAAATAAGATGATCTACAAAGTAATATTAATAGTGAATGAAGAATAAAGATCTCACATTTAAGGCCTATTCCTCCCATCTTTTACAAATCAATTGTCATCCATTTAAATCATATCAAATAGCATATGATTCAAAGTATATTACTTAATTATTCAAAGCATATCATCTCACTCATCCTTCTCTCTTTTAAATGTTTTTCAAGTATATGCAAGTTTAAACAAAAGGATAATCGTTACATTTATAGTAAAATATTAATCCAATTATGAGTGAGGAAATGACAAAATTTTAGTGATTTGGGTAAAATTTATATAATTCCAACCAATGATGCACATAGAACCAATCTTATGAGAGCATTTATAATGAATTCAATTTAGCCACATACTTCAAATTCATCAATAATTTACAAACCTTTTTGAATATATAAATATCTATCAAGTGTTAGAGGTTTAGTGAGAATGTTGGCCAATTGATTTTCCGTAATCACAAATTCTAATAAAATATCACCCTTTTTTGTGCCTTGAGGATATCATAGACTATGTCTTAGTGTCACTAAGATATCTAAAAATTCGTTTTACGATACTGAGGTGTGATTTTTGAGTATTAGGTTGAAATTTAGCATATAATCATACACTAAACACAATATCAAGTTTACTTGCGATTAAGTAAAGGAGATATCTGATCATATCTCGATATTTTGTAATATTTATGGAAGTACATTGATCATCTTTGTCCAATTTAATTAATGAGCTTATTGGAGTGTTCATTGATTTCAACTATTTCATTTCAAACTTATTGAGCACGTCTATAATGTATTTTGTTTGACTCCATTCCTTAGGTAGAGATTGATCACTTTGTACTTCGACAAATTCTACTTCATCTTGTTGCACATTTGCTTCTTCATCATGTTGATCTTCAACATTTTTAGGATCTTCCTTGTTTTGATTTTAAATGTTCATTTGCTCAAAAAGAATTTCCAAACCTACATAATTAACAATACCTTTCTCTTGATCACAATTATTAGTTTCATCAAGTATTACATACATAGATTCTTCAACGATTCTTTTTAAAAAGAAAACTTTATAAGCTTTGCTAATCAATGAATATCCAAGAAATATTTCAATATCAAGCTTTGAATCAAGATTTTCCAAATTTTCTTTAGTATTTAAGATGAAGCATTTACCACCAAACATTTTAATGTAACCGATATTGAGAAATCTATTTTCAAAGTTCTAATGGAGTTTTGGTTTTCTTTTGATTGACAAATACTCTATTCACAATATAGCAACGTTCTAAAATCTTTTCTTTATTGTTTTTCTCTTCTTCATTTTCTTCTTTCTTTTGAATCGTCAATTGTCGCGAAGATTTTTCCAATTGTTGAAAAGAACTAGGTCATGGAGTTCCTCATCATTCATATTTTTGCTCGGAATGCCTTCATCCATTACCAACTTTAAAACAATTTGACGTTTTTCTTTTTCTTTGATTTTCATTGTTTTTTCTTTTGTCTCAGTACAATTTAGCTCATATATCATCAATGTTCTATAGAGTTCTTTCAATATGTGTGTGTGTGTGTGTGTGTGTTTGTTGATATTTTTTAATGATTGAAAAGATTATTTTCCTGTTGCATTTACACTGATATATATTCAGGTTAAGGAGTGGATACTGTTACATAGTACAAAGGGAATATACTAGCTAATCCTATAGGAGAGTGCCAGCTGTCTAACAAACTATATTCCATTCTATAGATTAAGGGATCCGTTCCTTTCACTGATTATGGCATAATTCCAACACCCCCTTTCAAGATGGAGTGTCTTTCCAACACTCCAAGCTTATCTCTGAGGAACATAAATCTGGAATGTCCAAGAGGTTTTGTTAATAGATCCGCTGTCTGATCAGAAGAGGGAACGTAATGAATCTCCAATTCTTTATTCAACACTTTATCTCTCACGAAATAAACATCCAACTCTATGTGTTTCATCCTTACATGATATACCGGATTGGAAGCCAGTGCTCCTGCACTTAGATTGCCACACCATATTTTTGGAACTGCCTCCTGTGATATACCTACTTCCTTCAGCAAAGACATAATCCAAGTGATCTCAGATGCACAGTGAGCTAGAGATCGGTATTCAGCTTCTGTGCTGGACCTTGCAACAACCTGTTGCTTCTTTAAGCACCATGATATCAGGCTATCACCAAGGTAAACACAGTAGCTAGCAGTGGAACGTCTGTCGTCTGGGCATGAAGCCCAATCAGCATTAGCAAAGGCAGTTAAGTTTAGATCTTCACTTTTCTGAATTACCAAACCATAGTTGCGAGAACTCTGCAAGTACCGAAACACTCTTTTAAGCACCTTCCAGTGAGCTTCTGTGGGAGATTGAAGAAACTGACTTAACTTATTCACAGAGAAAGCAATATCTGGTCGTATGTGTGTCAAATACTGGAGTCTACCCACTGCACTTCTATAAGCTGTAGGATCGCTCATCATATTCCTTCATTCTTTGAAATTTATTTTCCCATTACCATAGGAGTCATGCTTGATTTCAGATTTTCAAAGTTAAACTTCTTGAGTAGACTTAGATACCTCTTTTGTGTGAGGTATAAGCCAGTTTTATCTCTATGCACTTCAATCCCCAGAAATTGACTAAGACTTCCCATATCCTTGAGAGCAAAACGTTCATTCAGGCTGTTAATGAACATCTACAGCTGTAACTTGTCACTCCCTGTGATTATGATGTCGTCTACATAAACTAAGACAAACAGGATCTGCTTTTTATCAACTGAGAAATACAGAGAGTTATCCGCCCTGGATTGTTTGAACTTCTATTGTGAAAGGGTATCCCTCAATTTATCATACCACGCTCTTGGGGCTTGCCTTAGTCCATATAGAGCCTTTTCTAATTTACAAACAAAGTGTAGAGTGTTCTGTTGTACAAATCCTTGCGGTTGTTCTATGTGGATTGCCTCTTCCAACTTACCATTTAGAAAAGCATTATTAACATCAACTTGCCTAATATCCCAATCTTTAGACACGACGATGGCAAGTATGATTTTCAGAGTTGATAGCTTGATGACAGGACTAAAGGTTTCTCTGAAATCCACTCTAGGTGTTTGTAGAAATCCCTTGGCCGCCAACCTTGCTTTATACCTCTGTATTTTCCCTTCTGCATCACACTTCACTTTAAAAACCCATTTGCTACCAATTACTTTCCTTCTAGGCTCTAGAGGTACTATCTTCCATGTTTCATTCTTTAGTAGTGCATCATATTCTTCTTGCACTGCCTTTTTCCAATTAGTACTCATCAGGGCATCATTTACACTTCGTGGTTCATCCAGCTCCTCTGAATTCTAAGCAAAGTACACCTTTGGTTTGAATATTCCTACCTTACTTCGAGTGACCATAAGATGACCAACATTGTGTAAACAGTCATGACTATCAGTATTCACATCACCATAGACAACTACTTTATTATTTCCATCCGGTTCACCAAGTTCATTTTCATCTGGCACTATTTGATCAACCTCACGATCAACCTCATTATTGCTTTCACTCACATCAGTCTCAAAATTTAGGTCCCTATTGAAGGAACTTGTAGCAGGAGAAGAACTTGGTTGAACTATATCAGCTGCAGGAGAAGAACATGGTTGAACTATATTAGCTGCAGGTTGTGAATAAGATATGTAACTTAGCTTATTTTCAAAGGGAAGAAGACACGGACTAATGGTGGTAGTGTCAGGTTGTGCATATTTGTTAAGAAAACCAGACTGAAAGGGAAACTCTTCCTCATTAAACACAACATGACGTGAGATATATATTCTACCTGAGGAGTTTAAGCACTTATAACCCTTGTGCGAGATGCTATAGCCAAGGAAAACACATCGTTAGGAATGGAAATCAAACTTGTGTTCCTAGTATGGTCTAAGGCAGGGGTAGCAAGTGGGGCCAAAAGGTTTTAGTGTGGTGTAATCAAAGTCTTTTTTGTACAAGGTCTGATATGGTGAGTTTTGTTGGAGTATATGAGTAGGTAAGCGGTTAATTAGGTAAGTGGCTACTGTAAAGGCTTCCCACTAGTAATGAAGTAGCATATAGGCTTGAGCTAGCAGTGTTAACCCAATTTCAGTCATTTGCCTATGCTTTCTTTCTGCTCTCCCATTCTAGGCAGACGTATAGGGGCAAGAGTACCTTAGTTCGATGCCTGATTTTAAGGCTATTTGGTTAAAATTGTTATACTCACCACACCAGTTCGATTGCAATATTTTTATCTTTCTCTCAAATTTGGTTTCCATCATTTGTTTAAATTGAATGAAGGCACTTAAGGCTTCTGACTTTTGTTTCAAAGGATCCAGATGTGTCTGCTATAGTCATCCACAAACAAGATGTAATACCTAAACCCTGAGGTAGATTTCTTGGGTGCAGGTCCCCATACATCGCTATGTATCAAGTCTAGAGGATTTTGTGCATGTGAAGTGGAATGATTAAAGGGTAAGGCATGTGATTTTCCCAGTTGACAAGCTTCACAGAAATTTGGGATTTCATTTACTTTGACAGCTTTATTACACGACTTCAATACTTGACTCAAAACAGAATTAGATGGATGACCTAGTTTCCTATGCCAAACATCTGACTGTGACAACTTGACACTTTGTGGTGACTGACTGCAACTTGAAACCACTGAGAGGGCTGTAAGATTGGAATTATTTTGGTGGCTTGATTCCTTGATTGCAGGTTTAGACTTTGAGACAGGTACTTTCAGCTGATATAGTCCATCTCTAAGTTTCCCTTGTAGCAGTGTTTTCTTCGATTGTAGGTCCTTGATAGCACAATAATGAGGATAAAACTCCATGAATACATTATTCTCAAATGTTAATTGTGACACACTAATCAAGTTCTTTTTTATGGCATGTACATGCAGCAAATTATTAATTGCAAGAGTTTTATCACTCACTGCGCACCGATATGAGAAATATTGAAAGAATTTCCATTACCCACAAATAATTTTTGTTTACCTCCATACTCTTGGGCAATTACCATATTACCTTTGTCAACAGTTACGTGGTTGCTAGTTCCTGAGTCTGCAAACTAGGTAGAGGCGATATAGGCTGTAGAAGATGAGGTTCTAGTCTGAGTGCTTGGCCTGCTTCCCATGAATCGACAATGAAGGAATTCTTATTATACATC